>JANHFO010005072.1:265931-282148 GCA_032468095.1 Pareas carinatus
GACTGGTCTGTAACTTCCTGGATTCATTTCTCACCCTGCCCCCGTGTTTTTTTTTTGAAGCATGGAACCATGTCAGCTATTTTTTATTTGTTCCCCAGTGGTCCACAATGTTTAAAATATTTTGTTCAGTGGTTTTGAGATTATATGGCAATTTCACATCTCAATCAACAAATGCTCTGCTTACACATTGGCAAAAAGAATCTGAACACTAAATACAAACTGGGGGGATATGACCTTGTAGACAACTTTCACTCTGTCAAGGATCAAAGGGAAGGGGCTTTCAAAAGATCTAAGCCCCAGAGCTCACTGTAACAGCATTGCCAAAAAAGGCTTTAAGAGTTGTTAACCTAATTTAGTGAAGCTTTTTTTCCCGGTAATATTGAACTGCAAACCAGGGCATATAAAATCTTTGCCAGACCAATTCTCGAATGCAGCTCGTCTGCCTGGAATCCACATTGTATAACAGACATTAATATAATTGAATGAGTTCAGTTATTTTACGAGAAGAGTACTCCATTCCTCAGGCCACAATAGAATACCTTATACCACCAGTCTTGGCAACTTAGAGCTACGCTGCCTACGGTCTGACCTAAGCTTAGAACACAAAATTGTCTGTTACAATGTTCTATCTAGCAATGACTACTTCAGTTTCAATCACAATAATACACAGGCTAACAACTGATACAAACTCAAAGTGAACTGCTCCAGACTCAATTGCAGAAAATATGACTTTAGCAACAGAGTGGTCAATGTCTGGAACTCACTACCTGACATTGTTGTTGCATCCTCAACCCCCCAAAATTTTAACCTTAATCTGTCTACTGTGGACCTCACTTCACACCTAAGAGTTCTGTAAGACGGCGTGCAGAAGCGCACCAGCATGCCTACCATTCCTGTCCTACTGTTCCCATTTGTTCTTCCTCATTTATTATGCATATACATATACCTGTTTATATCTATATGTTTATATAGCATGTTCTAACTTACATTTGTTTTTCTCATATATGCTTGACTAAATAAATCTTAAATCTTAAAACCTTAAGAAGAGCATGTGATTAAAAAGAAGGTCAAGAATAATTGAGTGCTGAGTGAATGTGGATTGAATACTAAAGTAAGGGACCAATATAAAATTAATGTTTTGAAGTGGTTTAGACAGAAAGGACAGAATTGCAAAACAAATTTATCCAAGAAAAGTGAATGATAGAGAAGATGAAGATCAAGAAAGTAATATTGGAGGAAAAGGGTAAGAAGTTTAAAGAATAGAAAGCAATGTGTGAAACAGTATGTTCTTCTAGTGAAAACTTTTTTTATGGAAAGGGATGGAGAGATATACTGAAGTGTGTTGATATAAATTAGCTTTGCCTATTTTATACATATAATATGCCTTTTCTTCCTCTTCCTCTTTCTTCTATTCCTGTCATAGGGCTGAAAGGAACCTTGAGACACTACAACTGTCATAAATATGACTCAGTTGTCAAGCGTTTGAATTTTAATTATGTAACCATGGGGATACCACAAAGGTCGTAACTGTGAAAAACAGTCATGTCAATTTTTTCAGTGCCATTGTAACTTTGAATGGTCACTAAACAATGTGTTGTAAATTGAGGACTACCTTTATAGGAAACAAAATCCACCAAACGGAACAATCCAAGGAATACTAACTATGCCTAATTACAACCTAATAATATTTGCTGTAGGATATGTGTCTGTGAGTGGAAAGAATTGAAACTATGAAGAGAAAATTAGAAGAATGAAGTTTACTGACAGACCACTGCCTGGAACACTGAATTAAAGGAATTGATACTGCAACCTTTAGTCCAGGCCTACATAATTAAAAATTGCTATTGATAATCATTATCTTAAGATTTCACTTTCATCTCTGAAATATTACCATTTATATGAAAATATTTGTATTTTGTGCAGAGTAAAAAGCTTTAGATGAACAGGTTGACTATTTGCAAGAAATCCATACTGTTGTTTGCACATCTTAAAATGTTCTATTTGCAAATCCATTTATTAAGCAACCAAATAAAAAGGATCATATACTATATAATCAAGAAACATTCTTCACATTGCTGTTGCTAGAATACTATCAGAAAACAAACATACAATTAGATTTTATTTAGAAAAAAATACTTGGGGGTACATTCAAATAAGAAACATTTCAGAGAAATGAAATTCCATATGTGCACAGATGATTCTTAAAATGAGAAGAATTTTCTTAATGCATTATTTGAAAGCACAGATTGTTTTTTCTTTGCAGCACTGATCATCCTGCATTTTATTCTACAAGTGAGTAAAGATTGCAAAAGTCCTCAAAACATTACAGATACCTAACTCCTCCTGCTATCTTAATAATGCTTCCATACTAAACTGTGTAGTAACAAATTTATAGTTAGTAAAAGTTTAATTGGAACTGGCAGTTTGCAGCTGGGTAAAACCAGCCAAGCAATAGACTGCAAAATATTCTTTCATTTCTGTGGAGCTTGTACGGATGGTTGCATAGCAACCGTACATGGAAGATTGTGTCCCAGCTCCTAATTGATGAAGTGTTCAAAAGGTTAGCTTGATTACATGTAACAAATTCAAATTCTGCTATGGCCTGAGCTGAGTTTTAGTACATTTTCAGACAGTTGTTCTAGTTTAGAAATGTAGATGTCCTTATTACTTACAGTAACCAATACATAGCTTACAATATGGAAACAATATGATTTCTTTTTGAACCATTTCTAAAAGTTATAAACATCAGCAGAAACATAGTTCTGTATTTTTGCATAAATGAATTATTATTCCAGTAAATAATCTGAGAATAACTAGACTCTGACTCACTAGTATTTACCCTCTTTTACAATTGCATTTGGAATTCATTTATATTTTCTTCTTTTAAATCTTCTTGGTTCATAGACTGCTTTCAAAAAATCCTCTTAAATGTGACTTACAATCTATTATCAAAAATCTAAACCAATATAAAATATAAATTAATATTCTGAATCACGTTAACATAGCAATAGCTATGAATAGAAACAATATTGACAGATTTCTGATGGGTAGTTTTGTTGCCCTGTCACAACAAAGAGAACATCTAATGAATTGGTTGCAGTCTGTGAAAACGTATTCCATAAAAAAGAGTAATGATTAAGATGCCAGACAATACAGAGTTAAACAAAAATATAAAATTAATCATGCAAATAACTTTTTCTTTTACAGTTATTTTGCTATAACAGTGAAAACCAGTTTGAAATAACTAAATGTAAAGTTTACACAGGACATCAGGGAAAAAAAATATATCTAGACCCACAATTTAGAACTGGAATGCAAAAATCCAGACAACCACAAGATAGCACCAACAAGATGCCACAGAAAACAGTCACCTATTTGTGTCACCTGGTGGTTTGGATTTTAAAAATCCAAAATTGATAGTGCAATGAAAAGGTCCGATCTGAGGCAGTCACCAAACTAATGCTCAGCATATTGATGAACAGGATCTCTCCATTGCCCACTGAATGACAGGTGGCTGGATATTTAACTAGGTTTTGGGGGGTCACATGTTTAAAGGTGACTAGTAAAGCATGTTAAGGACAATAACCAGCAGAAGTTCAAGCAGAAACAGGAAAGATAAAAAACTCAGCTATTTCCACTCCACCCAGCTTGAACAAACAAAGAACAAACTCCACAAGCACATCCAGGAATTGTTTAAAATTCAACAGCCATCTCTCCAAGATTTATCAGTCTAGCGGACGTTACTGGACAATCACTGTAGGCTGATTTTAAAACTGAGGAACCTTTCAAGGATATGAAAAGATCCAAGAAGCTAGACTCAAACAATTTTTAAGCATAATAGTTAAAACTAGCATGTTAAACTGAGATAGCTTAAGATATAAAAAAACACAAAAACATGCTTCATATAGGGAACACAACTGCATGACTCTCAAAAGTATTGTCTATCTTACACTGTTTATCGCCACTGATATTTTTGAGTTACCTTTGAAAGTATTCATTATAGCCATGTGTGGATATAGCCAGTAATACAGGGACTGAGAGACCTGCATTCATTTGCTCCCATGTAGCGTTCTATTTATTCTGTTTTATTTTTGTTTTTCCCCTGTTTAATTTATGTGCAATCCTATTCCAATAGTAAACTGCTCATGTGCAGCCATCTTTCAAAATGTCAGAAATCTAAGTTGAAAGAATGGCAGAAAGCAAATCTTTCAATAGCATTTCATTGTCAGACAGAGTAAATCTCAATGTCTAAATCCACTGAAAAAGTTGGAGAGAAAGAAATTACTCTAGTTCCAGAGCAGTGGATATAGATAAACTTTAACACTTTCCTGTATGCATCTCTGAAACACAGAATAGTGAAGGCTCCCCTATCCATGGTTCCTCTTAATATTTATGTAATTGAAAGCAACAGTCATTGAATCATGAATTTAGAAAATTTTATTAAGCAATGGGATTCTAAAATCCAGTACTAAAATATAAATTAAAACATCCCTGACAGATAGTTGTCTACTTTCTGCTCGAATACATTCAGTAATAGGGATCATACCACCTCAGCCCTCCAGATTTAGCCTCTTTTTTGAAAGCTAAACATAACCAGCTCGATCAATAATAACTTTTCATAGTTCTTAGTTCCTGATTCCTTGATTGCTCTTCTTTGTTATCTTCTGCAGTTTTTCTGGTTTGTCAAAACCTTCTTAAAATGTGATGCCGACACATAGTGACCAATACTTGAACTGAAGGATTGCTGAGTGTGTATGGAATGCTGGATAAAAAGAAATTAGATGGTGCTTGTATTGATTTCAAGTCTACACGTATATACTTGAATGCAGCATCACAGACCTTGCAATGTGATGTTAAGACACATCTCCTATATCACTGTAGTTAAAAGGGATGTCTATTTCCTGTATCCAAAGGCAGTCCAGCTTTCTGCCTTTTCTTTGTAGAGATTGACTACTCTTTTAATGATCTCTGCTATGAACTGCATGGAAATGGCCTCTTGGGGTGACTGTCAATTCCATCAACCATATTATCCTTCAGGAGAGCCAATGGGAGTAAGAGCCATATGTGGCTATATTTCTCCTTTTTTTCTCCATGATTGTTTGCAAACAGTGTTGATGCAAGTTGAGAACAGGAAGGTAGCTAAAGATGAAAAGGATTGGATACACGGCTGTCCTTGGTAGATCATATGGCAGCCGTCACCAGGGGGGGCTTTTACCAGGTTCGTCTGGTCCGCCAATTGCACCCCTTTCTGGATCGGGATGCTATGCGCACAGTCACTCAAGTCCTCGTCACCACCCGCCTGGACTACTGTAATGCTCTCTACATGGGGCTCCCCTTGGGATGCATCCGGAGGCTTCAACTGGTTCAGAATGCGGCTGCGTGGGGGATTATGGGGGTGCGGGGCAGTGCCCATCCTTCTCCTGTGCGAGCTGCACTGGTTCCCAGTGGGCTTCCGGGTGCATTTCAAGTTGTTGGTGAGCAACATTAAAGCGCTTCATGGCTTAGGACTCAGTTAACTACAGGACCGCGTTCTAACAGCCAATACCTCCCGGTTCGCTCCCACAGAGAGGGCCTCCTCAGGGTGCCGTCGGCCAGACAATGTCAGTTGGCAACCCCCAGGGGAAGAACCTTCTCTGTGACAGCACTCACCCTCTGGAATGACCTCCCCCAAGAGATTCAAACTATTTCCAACCTCCGTGCTTTCCGCCGTGCTGTAAAAACACATCTTTTTAACCAGGCCGGTTTGACCTAGTTTCACACCTTCCCCCCGTGAAAATTTAATTTTACACGACAATTTTATATCTGGTTTTAAATTGCTTTTAATATAGAGTTTGTTCTAAATTCCCAGCTACTTTAAATATTTCTTTTTAATTCATCTTTAAATTTTTTGTAATTTTGTATATTGTATGTTTTATTGGCTGTACACCGCCCCGGGTCCCTTTGGGGAGAGGGGCAGTATATAAATCTGATTAATAAATAAATAAATAAATAGATATGACCCATTCCTAATAGATCACAGATCAGTACCAGTCTGTGACCCAGTGGTTGGGGACCCCTGTCCTGGAGCATCTCATGCTGGTCATGTTAGAACCTCTGAAGAGCTAGAATTCAACAACCATAGGAGAATTAGAGTTTTCTTATTTTTAACTTATAGTGACTAATGATGACCATATGATTTCAGCGAAGAATTTTCCATATTGAATTGCAGATGGTACAATAGGGGAAACTATGCTTTTAAAAAAAATTACATGTTTTCTAATTAGTATAATTGATTTCCATGCATTGAAGTTTGCATACTGTAAGGAAATTGATTGCCCTGTAGGCTAAATCCAAACTTGGTCTTACTTAAAGAAGACTCCTTGAAATCAATATGACATAAGTTAATTGTTTTCAGTCTATTTACTCTAAGACCTTTCCCCACTACAGACCCATTTCTGAGTCAGCAGAAAATTATATAGTAGCCAATGGTATATGTGGGGGAGCTAGGGAAGCAAATCTGGCAAGATGGCAGTCACAGCATTCTGACCTATGCCCCCTTCTGTTTCTATGTGCATCAACATCTACACATATAGAGAGGTGGGACTTTGATTGTGATGCTATCCCTGATATCTTGCCTCGTTTGAATTCCCTCCCATGGAAGCTACTCATGCTGGCATATATTTTTTAGTCCCTGTTGCTGATTTCTACCCTATATCTATTTCTCTCTATTTCAAGTTGTTGCAATCACTTAAAGGTTCTCTTCACGGTAAAGGATGCCCAAGACTAAAAGATGTTAAAGCCCATGAGGTTATTCTTGGAATGTAGTGGAATAAGGGGAGAAATATTACATTACGATTCAAGAAGAGGACAGTTTACGTTTGTCTCATTAATGGACTAGAAAGGAGATCAAGGCAACATCATGGTGCAGAAAAATGAGAGGAAAGAAGAAAATGGGCATGTTTGTGCCACCACAGTTAGGTAGAAGTAAAGAAAGGAACATGAGATTAAACCCGGATCTAAATGTTCTCAATATGAACAAAGTCTTTTGTCCTTGGCTCAGTTGCAGTAGTGGCATAATACAGTGTTATCTTTGGTTCAGCTTTACACAAAGTTCCGTGGCACTTGACCTTGAGAGCTTTCAAGTATAATCCACAGAGAAGCTACATGTGAAAATTATGTTTGGCAATCCGTAATGTCGAAAAGGATATGCCTGTTGAGGACAGACGTTAGTTATACATGAAAATCAAGCAAATGTTTTTCTCTTTTCTATGGACCACACACATACACACAAAACAATAATACAGGGTATCTTGCATGAATGTTATTTTTCCTGAGCTGAACCAAGAAATAAAACTTCTTCTCTGCATTATTTCTTATCCTAAAAGAGATGTTTGAGAATTGAGTGTTTTGCTGATTGCAGCTGATAGCTAAATTTTCAGTGTGGACATCTATCACCTTGTCACAAAGGGTTAATACAATGCCAAGAATTGTCAACTTGCCAAGCATTGAAAGAAAGACTATTGTGTATGAATGTTTCCCTCCTATTGCCACTGTGAGAATGTGCATTACCAACCCACATTGCAAAAATTTGAGTAATGTTTACAATCTGCAGTGGAAACAGAAAAAAAGGAAAAAAGATAAGAGTTAGCTTTGTGTAGCTGTTCTTGGCTGGCTGGGTTTTGAGACAGCATGACTAGTGAATATTGGAACATTTAAGCAGTGGGAGAAAAAACACAAAGACAAATCAGATACTGAAAGAACTGGTAAGAACAAAAATTAAACTCTTCAGCAATGGAGAATCAACTGCCCTCCAGATGTTGTTGGATTTCAATTCCTATTAGCCCGGGCTATAAAGTGATTAAAGAATAACAGATTATGGTAATCATATTTTTTTGGATCAGACATCATTTCATCAGATGTATGCCATATTATCCTGAAAGAGTAGTCTGTTGGGAACATACCCAGTTTCACAAACGTACAAACAGATTAATTTTGGGGATGGCAACTAACAAAAGAATAAAGGAATTATTGGATTAATACAAGTATTCTTGCATTGTTGAGTTGATTAATACCTTGTAAGGCTCCAGAAACCAAGATGGACATACTGAATTTCTTCTAAGCAGTTTTCTTTATTGTTCCTCACCTATAGACAGAAATCCTGCAAACTACAACAATCTACTTGAATCTTTAAAGATATTCTCCGAGAACTCCTAGGAGGAGCTTTTCTTGATTCTCTTCCTCCTAAGCAAACTTCGCTCTCTCTTGCTCCTTTGGAATACATTCCTTCTCTCCTAGGAACTTAGACTACATTCCGCCACATCTCTATAGTGTAATAAGTAAAATTGATCTCTGATTATTTTGGAGGAAACTGTGGCTCAGCATACTAGTGTGGTCAGATCTGCTCACTGGTTCATCTTATATCTGGGCAGTTAATGAATTTATTTATTTATTTATTTATCTTATTTTTTTATTTATATACTGCCCTACTCCCAAAGGACCCAGGGCAGTGTACAGCCATTTAAAACCACACGATACAATATTAAGACAATTTAAAATTAAATAAAATCTATTTGGGCTGCAAATACATTAAAAACCTTAACATTTAAAACCTAATAGCCCCCTAAAAACCCTCTACTATTCGCCCCCAAGGAACCAACCCAACTAAATGAATTAATTAATAATTCATTAATAAATGAAATAAACCTGATTTATTTTTAAAAAATGAATTAAATATGAAGATGGATAGATATTGGAATATATTTATGATTATTATTTCATGGCCATAGCAAGTGTAGGCTTTTAATCCAAAGATCATGCTTGAGTCAAAACCTTGAATTCATTGTTCTACAAGTAGGAAAGATTGTTCCAAGAAACCTTAAGAATGGCTATCACTAAGGGCTTCTCAGCCTTCTTCAAAACTAATATTGGTTCAGAGTAGAACTAAAATTGTCCAACAGTTGCCAGACTAAAGGGAATTATACCATGAAGCAAGGGGAGGTGGACTGACTGGCCCTAGTCAGGGTTCCATTGGACATACCCATATAAAAAAATGTATACAAAACCAGAGTGACTTTTAAATGATCGCTAAACTCATTGGTCACACTATCGGTCAAAAATAGCCTCCTTTCTTCCTACAGATGGGGAATGTTCTCCAGTCAACTGGTGACAGTTATTGGGAGGGGAGAAAAACAAAGCTGGGAAAACCATCAGCCTCTGTCTTTAACAAGCTCTGTACATCACGAGGACAGCCCCACTGATGAATACTGTACCTGTAGCAGGATTGGGATCATCCAAGCAGGAAGAATAATTTATACTGATGGGCATAAGGACTAGTAGATAAACTTTCTCAGATTTCATGAAGAACATTAAATCAGATCTCAGGAATCTTTTTAAGTGTTGTTGCATGATTGAAAGAACTCAGAAATATTACAACATTTAGATTTTACATAAGGTTTCGTTTTCTGTGTGTGGTGGTTGTGGTCAACATCATCTAAAGCAGTGATCGCCAACCTTTTGGACCTCAGGGATCACCGAATTAATAATTTTAAATTCCACGGACCACTAATATGATTTTTTTTTAAAAAAATGCATACATTTGTAAAATAATGATTAGAGCACTTCCCTTTTATTAATATAACAAAATTAAAAAAGCTTATTTAATTATAGCAAAATCATAAATACTTATTTAATCATAACAAAATATTTAAAGGTTGCTTAATTGTAGCAAAATTATTAAAGTTAGTTTAATTATTACAAACTAATTGAAGTTTCTTTATTGCATATTTTAGTGTTACATTTGTTCCTGCTTGAGTGAGTGAGTGAGAGAGAGAGAGAGAGAATAAGAGAGACAGACACACACACACAGAGAATGAGAGACAGACACACACAGAGAGAGAATGACACACACACACACACACAGAGAGAGAGAGAGAGAGAAAGGGAGGCAGAGAGAGAGAGAAAGAGAGAATGAGAGACAGAGAGATAAAAACACAGACAGAGAGACAGACAGAAACACTTATACACAGAGGAATCATACAACTATGCAAAAAAATTAAAATAAATTCCAGATTTTCCTGCAGACCACCAAAATTTTCTCGGGGCCCACTGGTTTGCCCTGGCTCACAGGTTAGTGACCACTGATCTAAAGATATTACAAGTATTGTGATGTCTATACCCAGATTCGAAATCTAAGGGAGTTGTTTGGACTAAACTCAGTAGCCCTTTTCCATGTGGCTGTTGATAAAGATAGGATTGCCAACATGATCGCCAATATCCAATGACGGCTATGGCACAACAAGAAGAAAGATACTCAGATTAGATGGACCCATGTGGGAGTCAATTCAATGTATTTTCCTCTGCTCCTAGGACCTGAAGAAGCATTACAAATTCAGCAGTGGCCTTTGATATCCACTTAGGGGTTTTAAGTGGAATGAGATATTCTTAGCAATTTGATGGCTTGCACTGTAGTTATTGTTCTGTAAGATTCTGACTTCATTCTTCTTGTTGACATGGTTGTTTGCTGATGTTGTCATGAATTTTTCAATTGCATCTGGCACATTCTTGTGAGGACTTGATGGATGAGACTTTTAGGAACTTGGCCAACTATTTGTGTGGTACTTCACTCTATTTTGATCAGAAATAAATAGGCTTGTAATGAAAAATAGATGGTAAGTTGACAGTCCTTATTTTAAAATATAGATTGAACTGTCCCAGCCAGTATAATTAACATTTATGTTAATTGTCTTAGCTTTATGATACTCACCTTAGTTTCTGAAATACTGGGTAATACTTATTTTCCTAGCAAAGCATTCTGCTACGGTTGTGATTGTTTGCTGGAGGGGCAGTCAAATATCTGGTTTAAAAAGAGTTTAGTTGTTTGTCTTTCAGTACGAAGATCAGCCATTTAAAGCCTGATGCAACAGATAACCACTTAGAATTAAACAACTCTAAGGAATTTATTCTGAGTATCAAAACTAACTGAAAACCACAGCATTTCCACAAATAAAAATTCAATCTTGGTTATTACCACAATTTTCTTTTCTTTTTTGCTTCAATAGTATAACTTAAGTGAAGAATATAAAAAGTGTGGGTCTGTGGGCCTTTTGTGACCTCCTGAGTCACAAAGTACCTATTTTACCCCTTAATTCTGTCCAAGACTCTCCAAGAATTTGGGACTGTTCCTCCATGTTTGGAAAGTGGCCTTCAATGTGTCATATAAAGGGAAATCATTGTTGGTTAAGCAATTAAAACCAGAGCTCTCCATTCTACAGTCTACTGTTTATGCTTATTCTTCACTGCACTGGTGGTAGCAGAGGATAGCCAAGATATTATCAGGAGATTTCAAAAGGTGTCTTTGTTATTTGTCATTCAGCACTTGCTTTGTGAGAAAAAACTTCTCAGAATATAATCCTTTAATTAATCTCTTGCTGTGTTTCTAAAGGCAAAGATCATTTTGGTCCAAAAATACTTAAATAAAAACAAACGTTACAGTATTCAACATATTTACTTAGAAACATTTTCTAGTGGTATTAAGTATCCTTAATATAGTAATCAAAATCTTGAACCCTAACTTGCTCATCTTCATTCTTAAAAAGGCATACATATATTATTTCATGAGCTGTGCATGCTTCAGTAATGATTCAAAAATTTCTGAATTCATGGATACCCAGCATCTCTCTGCTTTCATTAAAGCATCCTGACTTTTTTCAGGCTTCTACACAAGTCTGAAAAAAGATTTTGCTCCTTTAAGAAATCATTAATTAAGCTTAATATGTCTGTTAAAGCAGAAACAGCCTTATTTGAGTTTGTTTTCCATGAATAACAGGATAGAAGGCAAGAGAGTTATCTGGCATTGATCTGAAGCTGAAATCAAAGTTAAATTTAGACATTTATTATTTTTAATTTGTGTCTGTCTCTGTCTGTGTGTATTATTGCTAAGTGCCAAAAGTTGCAAATGGCCTAGATCTCTGAGAAGCCTGGATATGACCTACTCTGTTGAGCCATTAAAACAAAATAACTGAGTAAAACAACAAAAGCAACTAAAATAACTGATTAGCACAAAATGGATCTGGGGAATGTTCAACCCTACTTAACATTGATTTCATGAGAGAAAGAGGCTACATAAATGCATTGCTATTCATTGTTAGAAGTGTAACCCAATACCAAAAGCTATTGGTTCTCTATTTTTTAAATTTTCTGGTAGTAAAGTATCCAGCAAGCCTGCTTAAATGTGTTCTGTATTTTCTGATTTTGTGTGAGAAATCAGGATAGAACTGAATCTTGATAAACTCTATGTGCTTTTTCTATTCAATAAGAAGTACAGTAAAACCTTCGATTATGAGCATAATTGATTCCAGAACTATGCTTCTAATCCAAAGCATTCATATAGCAAAGTGACCAAGCATTATCTACAATTCCACAGTGAGAGAGTGTTCGTATACTGTACATACTACTTTTAATGCAAGACATCGCTTGTTTATCAAATTAAAATTAATTTAAAATGTTTGCTTATCTTGCAAAATGCTCTCAGACCAAGTTACTCTCAATCCAAGGTTATACTGTAGCAAAAAAATGAGAATGTCACTGAACCTAACATGCCTGCCCAAGTAAGGGTAAAGCTGCCCAAGGAAGATCTTCTGAATGAGCTGCTTGTCTTTTCTCTCTTGATCTGGCCAAAAGTTGGAGAAAGAGAGCAGTTGCTCACTTGTTCATTCATAGGCTCCATGAATAGTGGCAGAAACTGGTTTTGCCAAACAATTGTTAAGAGAAGTGTGCTAGAATAATGGTGATCTAAAACAACATGAAAAAGAACAGAAATTGCAACCTATTTGAAGCATTTTTCTTCTTTTTTGGTTGAATGCCGTTCCTTACCAAGAGATGAAGCTTACAGTGGGTGTGTATAAAGCTGATAATTCTCTGGCAATATTTAGAGAAAATTTCTCACAGCCCCTGCAGGTATGGATCCAGGAAACAGAACCTGACTGGACCAACCAGTACTAAAAGCTACTGAACCTCAGAAGTCAGTGCAAATCCAAGATTTCAGTTTAAGTGATTTGCTGTTGGGGCTTGTTTTTTTACCCTGATTAAATATAGCTACAAGCCATAACTAAGAGAGGACTCCAGGATATGATCCTTTGTTTCTCTTTAGCTTGAAACGAACATCTATAGATTCTATTGGCTTCATATTAGAAATTTAACTTCAAGATGGAAAAAGCAGAAAGCTGCTGCCATGCAAACCAAAGAAACATCTGATGTTTAATTTTGGACAATTATAAATAGGGGAATTCTGTATTCCTCACTTTATACAACCTCCCTAAGATATTTTAATTCCTGGTCCCATATTTTCAGCAGCATATTCCTACCTCTTTTCTTACTTTTCCACCCCCACATATTGCAATAATGTTTAATATTTCGCCAAAACAAAGTAATCAGAACGGATTCCATAAATGAAATAAATTGAAATAATCTAAATTAATTTTTAGTTCTCTGTACACAGCCATGACTGAACAACTCCGGTCTCTTAATTCTGGGCAATGAACGTAGCTACTGCTTGATATCTTATCAATCCAAATAAAAAATAAATAAGAGATGGGTGTTATGTAAGTTATTAGCATCTCTGGAGACAGTATGGCCTGAAAGGAAGCAATCTACATAACAGTATACCAGGTTTCCTTATCAAATGGAAAACAACAAAATTCCATAACTATTTTCATCCTTCATAGTGTACATATTGCAATAATATCACTTACATTTTAAATGACACTTGAAGGAATAGAATTTCTAGTGAACACTGGGTATTTTTTCATTTTTATATGACAAATTAAATGTTATTGTACTATACTATCCATGGAGTCACTGAATAATGAAATTGATGGCAAAACGTGCTTAAGTACAGGATTAAATTTGCAGGATCAAAATAGCAGCTAAAATGCTCAGAAACTCATTCAAAAGTCTGCATAGCTAATATCCTCAAGAGAATACTGGGCTGATTTGTATTTGGGGACATTTTGTTCCAAACAGATAAGAAACCAAATTAAAATAGATGGAGGCCCACGTTCTTCAGTGTCCTGTGGAGATGCTACTTGCAGTCCCTCAAAGGCTGTGATTACACATAAATAAAACACATCTTTGCAGAAGAAGAGCGCAAACTCGCAAGAAGAGCAGCATACGGCAACAAATAGTTATTTCTTTTCAAAAAAGCAAGGGGCAGGCAAACTTCTAGCCAAGGAACCCCTGAAATCTTTGCCCCTCTTCTAGTCTCATTTCTTCCTTTTCTGAACTCTACTTCTCTATAACTTTCCCCGCTTCCTCCCTGCCTCCTACTCCTACCTCTTGCTCACTCTCAGTAGCAGATAGAACTGGTTTCACCTGTTCTGTTCCGTTACAATACAGGTAACTCTATACTGAGCATAAGCAGTTACCTCTGCCTGTTTGTTTATCCTACCTCTTTTAGCTTAAAAAAGGGACAATTGAGCAAATAATGATGGTAGTTGTTTTGGGGTTTTTTTTAATATCACAATCATTTATATATTTTCCACAATTTATTTATTTATTTATTTTTCAAACTTCTATACCGCCCTTCTCCCGGAGGACTCGGGGCGGTGTACAGCCAGAGATAAAAACACAAAACATACAATAATTAAAAACCATTTAAAAGAATTAAATATACTGGCATAACTAGTTCACAAAGATCCATTGCCCCCCCCCCATCAAAACAAGCACTTGAATGGGTAAAATGCTATTCTTTAGCACAGGGAGCTGGAAAGTGAATGGGGCTAGTTTTTGCAGCTCTGATATATCGGTTTCTAATTTGTTCTGATTGGATTGTTTCTAACCTGTTGCGGGTCGCCCAGAGGTGCTTAAAGGGGATGGGTGGGCTAACACAAATCAAATAACTCATCTGAACCATAATTCCTAATACGAGCACCTCCCTTAAAAGGCCCTCCCCCCCTTGTGGCAATTGCTCCTTGGAGAAAGAGCAGAAACCTGCAAAATTTGAATCGTTCTAATTAAACGGAGAAAGGAAATAGAGAAGGGGGGGGCGGCCGAGGGGGGAGAGAGAGAGAGAGCATGGTGCAGATTTGGAAAGGTAAAAACCGAAATACTTGTTTTGAGTCCCTCAAGAAAGCGAGGAAAGATGACCTAGAAACCTTGATTAGCGATCCACTCCTAGGCAGAAGCTCGCACCAACAGACGTTGCTCTAATTGGATTACATCGGAAATAAAAGAAGATTTTTTTTTATCCCAATAAATACCGGCAATTAATAATCAGCTCTGACTTCGGGAAATTGTTATTATGAAAAGAAAACCAACAATTAAACTGTAGCCCAGGCAGAGTCAAGAGCATGTTCTTTGTTTTCTTTCTCTAATTCTCTCAGGAATCCCCAGAGACCTTGAGAAGGTGGGATTCATTAGAGCCGACCGGCTTTTTCACAGAAATTAATGGATGGCTGGGATAGAGTCCTAAGCAGATGCAAATCTTAAAACTATCCCAGGCATTTAATAGTTTTCATTCTGGGTTTTCTACCCATTTCCCCGCGCTCCCAGATGAGGAGCTGTGTTCTAATTCATGTTAATTTCAAATTGATTTCACTGGGCTTACGTGCGACTCTGATGCCGAGGGACTAGCATACTCACAATTCTTTTTAAAAAATCAAAAGAGGATCAAAAATCGTAAGAGAAGAAGGGAAGAGAAAGAACTGGAGAAAACCATCAAATATAAATCAAAGTAGAATGGCTGTGGCAAAAGAAAGCAAGGGTTGTGCCAATAGTAATAGATGCCTTGGGTCCAATCCTAAAACATCTGGAGCACCACTTGAACATCAGCGGCACTGACGAAGTCCTCATCGGTCAATTGCAAAAAGCAGCTGTACTCAGAACAGCTTACATCCTGTGACTATTTCTTTAACTCCATCGAACAACGCCATCTGCCTATTCCAAATTCTTGGGAAGGACTTGATGGGAGGACAAAAATGCCAAATCCAGTCTAAGCATCGGACTGATTGTGCGGCCAACCATCAATAATAATCAGCATTGGAAATAGCACTTTTCCAAACAACTATTCCATCAATTAGACCCCGAAGGCTGGTTGGAAGAGGCAGGTCTTAATTTGATGTTGCAAATTACACTGAATTAGCTGACAGTTACACCGATGCCAATATTAACATGTCATTATTATTCATCTCAGGAGATCCAGGAAATTATAAAAATAATGAATGGAGGAGGAGGAGGAGGAGGAG
>JANHFO010005072.1:366604-377005 GCA_032468095.1 Pareas carinatus
TATGCAATTAAATCCAACTTCGGTTTTCAAATGCGCCTTCATTGTAGATAGGATATTGCCTCGTGTAAAGTGACAACTTTGAATGGTAAAGTAAACACGCTTACCGATTTATAAGTGGTTGTTTCGTTTTCTTTTAAAAAGACCATTGAGATACTTTAACAAAAATTTTTTTAAGCATATCGTATTTGATCTCCGGCCAAGTTGCATTACTACGAACTTGCACTTTAAGCATTGACAGTTTCATCGTATTAACTTCAGCAGATTAAATCTGTCAATGAGATGGTGCGGTTTATGCAGCTCTACTTAGAAACTTCAGTGAGACTCACCACAAGGCAGACCAAGAGTTATTTTTTTAAAAATGCTAGACTTCTTGTATGTAACATATTTTGAACTATAAATACTTTTACCCAAGACGTGCTTGTGTGATTCTAAAACTTGTTTTGGCTTTTACCTTGAAGTGTTTGGTAACTGAAACTTTCATATAAAAATACATTTTCCCCCTGACTGTTCCATTCTTTGGAAGGTCTGGGACAGTCAGGCATGATGCTTTTAAAGAATCAGTATTTTACAGTACTATTTTTTTTATATTTTTGAATAAACTTCCTGGTAAATTAATATTGCTACCATTGGTTTGCTCTATTTTGAGATATTTGTCAATACATTATTTAAAAGTTTATTAATTTATACAATTGACTCAGAATATGTGCTTCTATGTACTTACATATTTGAGAACTGAATTATGAGAAAAATGGTAAATATGCAGTTTGATGAGTATATAGCAGGATTAATTTATCCACATGCTATCACTGAATTATTTGTCCCACATTTTTTAATCTAAAGTACACTAATTACTAAAGTGTACACCAATTACTTTAGTATACACCGAAGTCCAGTAATTAGAACTGTATGGATTATTTTTTGATGTAAAAAGCCAAGTGACAATCAGACTTTAAAAGAAGACTTTTGAGTTTTATAAATTTATTTTTCCTAGCACCCTGTATTCAAACATTGCAAAATTGCGTGCCTTAGGAAATTTGGTACTGCGTGTTATTGGATATGTGGAATTTTTTTCATAAGCTTTTAAAAAGTTCTTAAAAACATTGACTGCTGCAAAGTTCCCTTCTCTCTTAAAATATTTTTATCAGAGTGAGACTGGGGCATTTACTTATTTCAGTAGAGTTTTAAAACTGTGTATTATAGTTATATTGCTATTATTGCCATAATCCTTTAAGAAACAGTTAACTGATAATCTGATAAACTGCTGCATGTTTACAGAATTAAAGTAGAAGTCACATTGAATGAAAGAGAAATTGTGCTATTCTCACATTAGTAAAGAGGCTCATATATATGTATTGCTACATTTTAAGGAAGAATTTAAAAATGCACATACTGCATTGAGAAAGGAGTTAAACATTTGAAAACTTTCAATTATTGTTTTAGTGACTTTGCATTAGTTATACATCTACTTGTTTTCGTTAAGATCAGTTAAGCATTCAGATTACATGCACATTTGAGCAAATCAGGTGGTATTTAGATTAATAATTTGTTTTAAAGAATTTTTGTTAATTTTTCAGCTGAAGGATTTTATTACATATTAGATATACTTTTAGAGAATTATTCTCAGACTGTATTTATAAAGGCCTCAAGATAATGCTAATATATTATTTTTCAGAAAATGCAATACATGTTACTTAAAAAAACCTTAAAAGTTGCAATTTTTATATAGTGTGGCATGAAAACCTATTGTAGGGCAAGCTCTAAAAGAAAGAATAGTCAAATGTAACTGTAATTTATCCCAAGGAATACAGAGAAATTGATTTTGTGATTTATCAAAAAAAACCCAACACCCTAACATTTCTAAAATGTATTTTTAAATTTTAGAAAAAATTTCTTTATATATGATTTCCACAAATCTGATCTGGGGAACACACCTTCTTCTGGGTTTGGGTACATGTGTAAAATATGGGATAATATGTGAATGATAACAATTTTTAACATTGTCTGCAATCAGGCACAAGATGAATCAGCATAGCTGCAGTTTCCCTCATGACAAAATCTCTTTGTAGTTTCATAGATGGCTAAGATTTCTATTAAAACTCAGACTACATGCTTTCTGAATAGTTTTTATCCCAGAGCTATAATTGCACTTAACAGTGAACTTAAGGGCCATCATCATTGAACCGTTGGATAGTATTACTTGGTCTGTTGTATGGATGCTTGAGTGTTTTTAGGGAGGGGGGAAATTGGCGAGTGGGTGCTTTTGGGGATTGTCATGTGTGGATGTGTGTGTAGGGTCTGGTCTCTGGATTTTATGTGAATTCTATTGTATATGTATACTGGGTATACTTGTACAATGACAATAAAGTTGTTATTATTGGATTACATATTTTCAGATCTAACTTAATAAGCTCCTTCTTATCATTTACCTCCAAAATTTCAACATTAGCCTTAGCTCGTGAACTGGTAAAAGAAATGCTAAATGAAAATATCTATTACTGTATTCAGTTTTACATAAGAATGCATCCTATTTCTTCTTTTTTATCATAACACAATCTGGTTGCATAACTGCATTATAATATATAGACTTGTACTTAGATGACTTCTGATTGCAATGTACAATGGAAATGGGAAAGATATATTGTATATCAGCTCAGGTACTACTAATATATGGCAACCCAACATAAACAGTGCCAAAATTTTATCAATAAAGATCGCATTTTCTATTCCCAGGTATATTAATTCCATTTATTCACATAAAAAATATGGAAGCAGATTTCTGCCTTACTTTTCCTCTATGAAAGAGAGGAAAAGAATTGCAAATTGCTCACCGTCAATATGTGATATTAATTGGAATTTCTTGGTGTTAGTAAGTAAGCCTAAAGGCTTGACACCATTTGGGACTATGATTGAAAATAATAATGATAAGGAATTCAGAAATAATTCAGTGTCCAAAAGACAAACTGTACATTTAATATTTTCTTTCCATCACATGACAAGACTATGAGAAAGTATGATGATTTGGTAGTCCATTTCTTATTTTCAGGTACAAAGGACTACATATCAAGATAAAATCAAGAAGGATATGTACAGTGACAACATTCTTCTGAATTCAAACTAAACTGAAAAGCAAGTCATTTCAACCAAAATGTCAGTCTTAAACAATCCAAGTAACTTTGGGAAAGTCAGTGAATGATCACAGGATATAAAATTTTATGGCCACTTGGGGATTTTAAATTATGTTATGAAAAAATGCATTCCAAAGAGTTAATTAGAAGAAAATGTAATTTAGAAGTGTTCCTCCTAAAATAAGAATCTAACTTCCATGGCAAAAATAATTTCACCTGAAATATCATTTATTGGGTAACTAAAACTGTGGCTGTAGCTTTTTTTACCCTAAAATTTAAGATTACTTTATGATCAATACGTGTACTTTTAACAACAAAGTCTTATTTGGAAAGCTCAATTTACTCTCACAAGGCCATATACATTATGTAGTTGTGACCAATTCCAGCAAAAAAAAAGTTTACTTTAAAAAGTATCATTTTAAACACATAACTATATGGAAGTATAAATATTTGAAATCATCTAATCATTTTATCATACAGATTTTTTTTCCTACTGTGAAATTAACTGAATAGATGGCCATCATGGGATATAAAAGTTTTTGTAAACAAAATGCATGGGAAAAATCTTGGCTTTCACTTTTCATCAACACTATTACATATGATGTATTTAAGAATGCACTTTGTCTTAAAAACAATCTTTCACATTTAAGAAAACTATACATATGTACAAAATTACAGTTCAGGAATGATTTTATATTATAGAATTAATTGACACAATTTTATTTCCCATCACCTAAGTTCTTTAACTCTTTCACATTATGATCATTTGCTACTGTAAAAGCATGGTCCAGTGCTCTAATACTTGATAGAAGTTTTATTATCTGTTTTATATGCTCCCTACAAAGAGAAAGAACAAAAAAACAGACTGTTAAAAAAATGCAAAGTACAGATGTATCTACAGTATTTGGCATATATGCAATGCAAGTACACCAAATAAATCATGCAACAGTACTTAAGACACTCACAAAGCCGCTTCCCTTACAATAACCATGCAGTGCACAATTCAAACTAGATTCCGCATTATACCTTGAACAACCATTTGTTCCAAAGGGTTTAGAATTTTAAAAATGCTTAATTGTTTGCTCTAGCTCATTTTAAATGCATGCCCACAAAGTTATTACATATTGTAGAAAAAGGACACAGCTTTGCTAACAATGTCTGTCTTTTTCATGTTCTACGTGAAATTGGTTTGAAGAACACCCAGAAATCATACTTGGTTGAAAATGAGCATTCAGCTTGTTAACTGCCACATGGCACTATGATCACATTATACCCATCTTGCAGGTTCTGTTTTTGATTATCAGTAGTTTTTCAGTGCAATTCAAAGTAAAAGTGGTTGACTTACAAATTCCTGTATGAATTGGTATTTATATACTTGCAGGCCACCTACTGTATTCTGAGTCAACTCTCAGGATGGCCCTCCCACCAAAACTGCCAGTGGTGCCACAATTCGTTAGATGACAGGACTGAGGCTAGAAAGCATTGCCCCTTCTTCATGGGACCAATACTCGGGAACAATCTTTACATGTAAACTAAACTGGTTTCCTTGGGGACAGTTTTCAGAACTTGGTGAAAATCAAACCTTTCTGAAGGGCTTTGGGGGAAGGATGGTTGCCGTGAGTTAAGAGTATAACAATATAAAAACAACGAAGTAGTTATTTATTGATAGCGGTACTTTGATTTTGCCGAATCAGAACAGAATAACGGAGTTGGAATCTTTTATTATATTCTTGAAATGTTTTGTACTCTGGTTTTACTATATCATGTTATATTGTACTGCAAACTTACTGAGTATGGTAAGAGTTGGGGACACAAGAATCAATGATAATTATAAATACAATTCTTAAAGATTTTATTTATTTTCTTTGCTCATTTTGGACCATATGACAATGAAATAGGAGAAATTCATCCCTACTGGCTATGATGCTGCTAGCTGCAAGATTTAATAACATTGATCATGCCACCTTTCTAGGAAGTGGGATTTGGGAGATGCTACATTTGACTGTACTTGGCATAATGTACCTAGAAAGAAGACTATTCTTCAACATTTCAACCATATGAAATCCTAAGAAGTAAGCCCTGGAGTTTTAGTTTTGAATCAATTTCTTATGATGCACAGCTTTCTTTCCACTGACACCAAGATGTTTTTAAAATCCTGCACCGTTGTCTGGATGGAACAAGAAACTGGAACTATGCCTATTTGGCCACAGTATTTTCTGCCTTAATTACCTTATATTAAGTTAGAAGCTGGTAGCTGTAGAACTTCTAATCATTATTGAAATAACTTCACTTGCTCCAATATAACTGAACATTTTAAATGCTACTGTTGCTTATATAGAACAATTCCAATCAACAAAACATTATTTAAGATGTGGTACCTTGCATTTCTTTTTTCTACATCAGAGCTTCCAATGCTGTTTCTGTATATTGTATCAGCAAGGTGAACAAGGTATCTACAGAGATTTTCTAGATGAGATACTGTCTTATTTCCTTTAAGATTCATGAACCATTGTTTAGGGAAGCAGTTAATTACCTAGAAAAACATTATTTTAAAAATAAAATTAAAAATACAGAACAGTTTTATATAGAAAACAATATCAAGTTAAAATAACATCTGGTTGTTTCTATAGTACATAAAGGAATATTTTAAAAAAATATGGCCAACTACTGTGTTTGATACTAGTCTGTAGCAATATCTGCCATCTTATTTTAAAATGAAATCGTTCCTTTAATATAATACTTTGAAATGTCAACTTCAGTGTTCATCTCACATTTAATTAAATCTTTGATACATAGAGAACAGGAAGAAAAACACTAATTGTAAGCTGATTTCCATGTAACTAGCAGTATAATAAAGCATTACATTTAGAGGATCAGAGAAAAGAAACTTTCAGGCAGCATGCATAAGTTCAACACTAGAAAACTGCACCACTGAAGATTTATAGCAAACTGCCAATTTTCAGCTACAAATTTTTTTATTGTTTCTCTAAATAAGGGTAGAAACTGAAGCAAAGTATTCCAATTTCCACTCTTAATACCCCTGGCCTCTCACTCAGCACTTTTAAAATCATGGAGCTGACATTTGGCTATTTTGACACTGAATTGTGTCAATATCATTTTTTGCTTCTAGAGGCTTCCTTCTTCTACTTATATCCCTCCAAACCATGCAAAAGATATGGGGGGAGGGGGGAGGACTCCATCTTTTTCTCTGACGTCACATGTGACCCTCCAGCTGTTTTGAAGAAAAAAATACTACTCTTACTGATCATTAGAGGTTTGTCCACTCATGGCCAGCAATTTAGCAATAGCTGGTCCCTGTTATATATATGAGTTAACAGTTCCATAAACTTCGCAGAGAAATACAGGCTAGATTATCAACTGCCAGTGATCAGACATCTACCAGGGATAATTCTATTTAATCCTAGAAATTTTTAGTGGATCTTACTTTAAGCCATTGAGAACTAATTTTGTGTTGTAAAATAAAAATTTACACTTTCTTCGGGTTTTGTTTTGCTCCTGATAGAAAATTGGATGTACTGGGCTCACTATTGTATTTTAAGCTGAACTACAAGACCTGGGCTAATTAATGAAGATGAACTTCATGGTTACATGTGTATTTGAATACATTCATATTCAGATCCTGACTACTGTAGCTATTATAACATGCTGCCTCTGAATATACAGGCAACAAACTGAAAAAGGAACTTTAAAAAATGAAATGAAATTTAAAACAGATTTACTTACATTTTGAGCTTTCTTTATGCTATCATCTCCATACTCAGAATTCTGGAAAGCCATAAGAATGTATCTATTTAGTAAACCATCTATTGATAATTCTTGTAAAGTTTTGTTGGAGAATATTCCATGCCACTGCAGAAAGTTTCCCAATAGCTATAGAAATAGAAAAATTGAACAGAAATATCTATCAACATTTGCTGACATCATTTGTAGTTAACACAAAAATTTTAAATGAAATAGTGTTTGTAGAACATATGAAAGCAAGTATCCAAAAATAAAATGTTCTCAGAGCTGCTTACAGTCTGAAAGGAGAGCAATGTGCTACAATCCAACTATGTCCGATTTTTAAATGAATTCTTCCAGCCACAATTTGTTTGTATGAAATGGTCAGCTATAAAACACAAAATATTATCAATATCTGCAAAAACATAGTAGAAAGTAATTTGAATTGTGATTCTATAATGATCAATTATAAAATTATACACGCTGGTTAAATGTAATTTATTCCTATTACAAAATACCATCCTATTAACCGATTTTCAGAATTAAAAGGTAAAAAATATTGTATAAAGTTCCACAACTGATAAATAAAGAGCATCTGTGTTCCAGGTAATTCATTGTGTAATAGTGGTTACAAATAACCTCTACTTTGTAAAAATGATAACTCACTGTTACCTTTTGGTTATATTTGGTATATTTTGAATGTAAATATTTTATATATAGTTTTTCATGTTTCAGGTATTGAATGCCATTCCCAAATCCACCTTCTTTACATATGCAATATTCTCAATCAAACATTGATTCATTGCTCTTTTCACCATGTGATGGGAAAATGCAATCCAGAAAGCTTTGGTCTTATGAATAACTTTACAGAACTACAGCATTGTGGTCTAACTTGTATTAAAGATTAGCTAAATTTCATGATACAAGACCTCAAAATTACTGGGGTTCCAATTCAATTCACTCCAAAACCAAGCAAATAAACTCATCCCTTTGAGGGGAAATCAGTTGGATTATCTTTATTTCCTTAATAGTTTACCTTAACTGAAGACCAAAACTGGCGCTGGAAAAACAAGTAAGGACCAGAATTCTTGTTCTCTAAAACACTGAAATATAAAAGATGTTTCAATAAGCATTAAGTAGTTGTCAACACGCTACATTATTACAAAGGTAAATGATTCTGAAATGGAATAAACAAACAAGACTAGAAAATGTACCTTTTGGGATAAAGTGGCATGAACACATCATCATCAAGTGTTCGCCTCATTCTAAGTAAGAGGGATTTGAGTAAAGTCTAAAAGAATATAAATTATGTTAAAACAATATTCTTATAATGCATTTTAGCATAAACAAACCACACAGTCTATACATTAGCTGTACATTACTCTCATTAAGAACCCACTTTATTTTCACAGTATTTTTCATTAAGGATGTTCATGGAAATTCTTTCAGCAACACATTACTAGAAGTAATTAGTAAAGATCTCGTATAAGACTGGCACTTGTTCTCACTACAAGTAATCGTCAGCATATGACCATTTACTTAACTACTGTTCAAAGTTAAAACAGTGCTGAAAAAGTATTTATCATCAGTCCTCACATACACAACTGTCGCATCATTCCCATAATGTGACTAAAATTTGGTTGCTTGGCAAGTGGCACATATTTACAACAGTTGCAGTATCCCAGGATCATGTGATCACCATTTGGAACCTTCCTAATTTCCAAGAAGCAAAGTCACCGAGGGAAGCCAGATTCACTTAATGACCACTTAAGCCCCTTAATGACTACAACAAAAAGGTTATATACTTGGATGCGACTCATTTAAATCTGGAAAAATATGTTTTGTATCTCATTTTTGCATTTGTATCTCACTTTTCACAGCACTTTCTCTAGTTTCTCAACAACCACCCTATGCAGGTTTTATTAAAAGGGGCTGGACCAAATCACCCAGTGAGCTTTCACATGTGGGTATGCACTAGAACCTGGGTTTTCCCACTTCTAATCCAATTATCTTAAGCACCACATCACACACATTCCACTTTTTTGTTCTGGATCTCAAGGCGGCATACAGAGAAATTGCAATCTATTTCCTTTGCATGAATGTTAGATTCAAACTACTAAGTTACTCTGTTCTGTTTTCTTCCCAAATTACTCATTTGCGAAGCACAAATATATCATATCTGAATTTAGGTCGTTGAGAATACAGAATTCAATTCAATAATAGTAATTGAAGCAATATAGAGGAAGTCATGAATCCAAAAAGGCTAAGCATTTTTGTCACCTGTGTATTTTTGTTTTCTGCATGTACTACTGTAGGGTATCCATTAACTAGTTTCTGGGTAATAGCAACCATCCTGGATGTTTGGGTTGTAGAAAAGGGGTCCCATACATTTTCAGCCAGCACTAAGACAAAAGATAAATTAGTACTTCTCAAGTTTCAACTAAATTGTACTTTTTTAAAAAAAATATTTTTTAAAAAAATTAAATATTATGCAGAGTACCTGTTAATTTTGGCAAAACCACTTTTTCAACAATAGTAGGCAACAGTGAAACATCGGCATCATCCTTCTCTTGATCATATTCTTCACACCCATAAAATAGCAACGATTCAAACCACAGCATACTTTCAAAATCTTGACATTTGTCCTATTAAAAAAATAATATTGTACGTGTCATGTGTTTTTAAGCTTAACATGTGTAAACACCTCATCCATTCACCAATGTAAATATTTTGGCTATGAGCTTCACTCTCAGGATGTCTTGCATGTCAACAATATATATTATAGGCCCAATCTAATGATCGAGGGAAACAACTTGTCAATTAAGAATCATTTCATATGATTATATTAATTTCTACTTAACATTCTACCTTGTTAACAGACGGAATACAATTTTAATTTATTCTTACCTCCAAAGGATTCCAGGTAAGTAACTGAAGTCTTATTAATGGAGTTAACAGCTTGGGTAAGCAAAGACCAATATAAGCATCCTTATATGAAGACAAATACTTAGAACGCCAGGCTTCAAATTGTGACTTAATACAATCAATGGAGGAAAAGTTTTCTAATACGTCCTCAAAAACTTTGCTGGACTCCTTCAAAATGCGATCTAGGGTAGAAATGGTTTTAAATTATTTTTAAGAGTTCATCTGTTTTTCTGGTTTATTGTAAGATATATTTCTGTAATCTAATATACAAACCGTATCAAATTCATGAAGCATTCCATATTTTTGTTTTGTTTGCAGGTACTATTGTTTTGGCATTATTTATGTTTTAATTGAAAGCTGCCCATACAGTCACCTCTATAAATTCAACTAATTCTAATCACCAATTAAACAAGGAAAATGTAAAAGGTTCTTATCAATCTGAATGCTTTATTCTAGCTTCTCTATGTATTTAATTGGGGGGGGGGTTCCAGCTGGTTTTAAACAAAAATTTAACCTGACTGCTTAAATTTGTGAATAGATCTTGTGATTTATTTTGTATGGAGGATTATCTATAAAACAATTATATGATAATGATTTCAAAGACTACCTC
>JANHFO010005074.1:0-18233 GCA_032468095.1 Pareas carinatus
AGATGTGGATGTTCAGCAAATATATTCAACGAGGAAATTTTAAAAAAAATCAAATACATAAATTCACATACACTGTGGAGAGAAGAGAAAATGTGTTTTGCTCTTTGCACTAGTCTGCACTTTGGGGAAGAGGGGGGCAAGGATTGTTGCAAGGAGAACATTGAAGGAACTCAACCGTATTCTGCTGAAGTTCTTTGAAGCAATCCCTTTCGCCAGAGGCCAGGTCCTCATTCACAATCAAACGTTGCAAACGTTTCACTACCAAACTAGGTAACATCATCAGTGCATCTGATGATGCTACCTGGTTGAGGTAGTAAAATGTCTGCAAGAAAACAACCAAGCTCAGAGAGCACCAAGGACGCCTCATAATATATATATATATATATCTTTCTGCAAACGTTGGATTAGAATACACCCACAGACTTTAATTGTCAATCTCACATAGCTGAACTTGCCAAAAAATAAAATAAAAAAGAGCCTTACTCCTCGACTTACGATCACAATCCAGTCCAAAATTTCCATGGCTAAGCAAGGCAGCTGTTAAGTGAGTTTGGTCCCATTTTACGACCTTTCTGCCACAGTCGTTAAGTGAATTGGGTGTTTATTAAGCAAATTGGCTTCTCCCACTGAGTTTGCTTGTCAGAAGCCGTCTGGGAAGGTTACAAATGGTGATCACAGGACCCGGGGACACCGCAACTGTCATAAAGAACACGCTAATTACCAAGCGCCCAAATTTTGATCATGTGACCATAGGAATGCTGCCATGGTCTCAGGTTTTAAAAACGGTCATAAGTCACTTTTCTCGGTACCGCCGTAACTTTGAACGGTCACTAAATAAATGGTTGAAAATCAAGGACTGTTATTTTCAATAAACTTAACACACCAGGAACACAGTTTCATCTGTTTCTTAGGTTTAAAAACATTTGTTTGTTCAAACGAGAAAACATGAATTTCTTCCCGGTTTGAACAAAGAAGCATATTAAACGTTTCTTAAACAGATCAATAACGCTGCTCTTCAGGCTCTTGTGTCTCTTATTTAGAATGAGGGTTATTTGTTTTTAGTAAGTTCATTATTAAAGTATTTATACCGACAGTGTACGCAGAACTGAAGCTTTGGAAAGGTTCAAAGTCTAGACAAGGCAGCTGAAACTCAAAGAGTTTGAAGAACTGGTCCTGCCCAAAAGACACAGCCCTCGTGTCTTGCCGGATTAATGAATAAACCCCAAATGGGTCAGGATTAACTTTTCCTTGAGCTATTTACTCAGTCAGAAAACAAAACATTTCCACTGGAAGAGGAAGCCAAGCCACCCACTTAATCCAGCCACTGGAAATACCGTACCCTGAAGCCAAGATTCTTTCCCAGGTGGGCCTTGTCCTGCTTGAAATTTCAAGCGAAGTCTGCGATCTGATGCAAAATAAACTTTAAGCTGGAGATGCTAAAAATTAAATCTGCACAGCCGGGAGTTTAACGCGATCACTGTCAGGCTTCTCCAGATGATATTCCCGACATCAGAAGGCTTGCAGCCAGAGATACAAGGACACAGCTCTGCTGAGACTGTCACTCTGCAGATACAATACTGGAAGAGCCCTTAATAAAGCAGGATGTCAAGCATTGCCGATTCGAGGCACGTCTACAGCAGTCCCAAAGTTCAAATTCTACTCCTCACTCGCTCACCTTTACATTATAGCAAATTAAGAGTCACTGATTTTTTACAGAGTGAGAAGCAGTTGGTGCCTATACGTCATCATTGTACAGCATTCCCATGGCTGCTGACCTCACCAGCTCTTACTTTTATTTACTTATATATCAAACCATTTATGGCAGTGGCCCCCAAACCTTTGGGCACCAGGAACTGGTTCCTTGGAGAAAGATTTTTCCACAGACCGGAGGGGGCGTAAGTTTGTGTGCTGCCTGCATTCCACGAATGGGACTTGGCTTGTTTGTGTGGACCACTTATGCTGGCATGCCTCGGACCGCTGCCAGTCCACGGATCGGGGTTTGGGGACCCCTGATTTATACAGTCACCCGTGTTGCAAATCCACCTCTAGGTGGCTAACAGCACATGAAAACAATAAAAAAACTCTTCACAACAAGGTCTTGGCTTCACAATCATCACAGAAGGAGCCAACTCCGGTCCTTCTATAAAGGAATGGAGTGAAAAACAGTCACCCTGGGATCAAATCAGTAGACTTTTGGGCTCAATTCACACACTGCACCAAACCACAAAGTAATTCCTTGTCTATGGGCTCCTGCCATGAATAAATCCAGGCATCATGAGAATAAACAGAGGCACATGGCTGCAGTCTGCCTGGACCCGGCCACTGGATGTATTCAATGCACCATGATTAAAACAACCCATAACTTAGCGCAGTGCATGAACACAGCAATTAGCTCGTTTCTTTGTGTTGCTCTTTTCAACAAAGGTGAAGAAGAACATGGGCAATTAATCAGGCAGTTCATTTGATATCATCCTCACTGTATGCATTCACAGAGAACGCTAAGCCACTGTAGGTAGATTCCCCCATTTGGCTAAGCTAAAATCGAACCAGCCACTGATTCTCATGTGCAAACGTATTCAGTGTACGGTACAGTTTCAGATCAGTGCTTTTCTAGGCCCTACCTAGAGATGCCAGGAATCGAACCTGTAGTCTCTTCATATAATGCAAATGCTCTGCTCTGAGGTTTTTTTTTTTACAAACTACACATAGTCCCCATTGCTTGCTACTCTGCCCTCTCCAGCCAGGGTAGATAGCATGCAAGAAATGAACGAAAGCCAGGAAAAGCAATTAAACAACTGAAATCAGACAAGAAGAGAGGTGGAAAAGAATACACCATGAAGATGAAAAGAGAGGAGGGATATTTCAGCTTCTAAAGCATTTGGGCAGAGAATAACCTGCATTTTTAGAGGAGGGAGACACCTCCAGCTCATTTACTATGCCAGTGATGGCGAACCTATGGCACACATGCCACAGTGGACACGCAGAGCCGTCTTTGTTGGCACGCGAACCAAGTTACCCCAGCATTGCCCGAGAACTGAGCATGCTCAGAGAGTAGAGGCACCAGGTGATGACATCACAGGGCCCAGCGCATGCTCAGAGAGTAACGGCGCCAGGGAATGACATCATGAGCAGCAACTCATTAGCTGCGACTCGTCCGGTCACTCGGTGCCTAAAGGGTTAGCCATCACTGCACGATGCATACGCTCTGAATACGTTGGAGAAGCCTACGAGTGTGTTAACATGACAAAAGGAAGAGTTCATTGCTATTTTAGAGCACAGAGGATGCAGTCCAAAATATGCTGTGGTATAAGGAACACAGAACTACAGGATATGAGGGTAGGCTGACTGGCATGGTCACCCATGCCCTGAGTGATCCTGAGATGTATTGCGACACCACTGCTAGCCCTTCCTCTTAGCCTGGTCATGGTTGCTTAATGGACCCTTACTAGAAAGCTTCTAACTGGGTTTCACAGGCCACCTATACACACCAATTACAATTTCCTCAAGGTAAGGAAACCAGAATCGTTTGAAAATCATGATTTCTGGTTTAATATGTTGTATGAATGCAGCCAACTGTGATCCAACAACTTATGGTTTAATATTATGAATAAAGCCAACCTTTATTCATAACAATAAATGATATAGTATGGGTTATTATTATGGATAAATGCTATCTATCTAGTACCATATATGGCTACCATATTTCCTAACCACTTCCCAAGATGTTCTAAGAATGGCTTATACTCAATTCTACAATTATCACAATTTTGAAGCTGCTGATTTGGAAAGTGCATATGCGAGGAGGATAAGGGTCTCGGGCTTTCTCACTTTCAGAATATCAGCAAACTCTGTAACATCTGGAAGTCCCTTAGATTTTCACCATGCTTTCTGCTTAAAATATGAACCTATTAAAAAGAGGAAAAAGTCTGGCATAGTCCATTTCTCAGTACAGTGGTACCTAGATACTCGACTGCTTCAAAAATTGGTACTCGACGCATTTTAACACAAAAATGTTCTCCCAGTACTCATTGATTGTTTAGTACTCAACACACTGCATAAGGAAGTGGGGGACAGCCACAGAGGGCAGACAGGAAGTCAGCCATGCTGGGAATGTCACTAGCATAGGAAAAGGAATAGATAGGAAATCCTTTCTGGGCTAAACAAAATGTCACATGGTAAGTCACATGGTTTGTTTGGTACTTGTTCTTTTTGGTACTCATCTTGCCTCCCAGAATCAATTAAGAACGAGTACCGAGGTTTCACTGTATATGGTTTATTTAAAGTGGGGTATATCAAAAAATGTATTTATGCATTGACAGCCTCAAGTGCGATTACCCCTGCCAAATGGCTCCGATGCTTCTTGCAGGCCAGCAGCTTTTTCCTATCCTGCTAATCCCACACCTGTTACCTCCTGAGCCCCAGAGAACACAGTCATTTTTTGGCTTCCCATATTTGTCTCACTCTAGGCTCCCTGCCAGAGGGTTCAGATTCTACCTATAACTGTGAAGACAGCTACTAGTTTGTAATGGGATGTGAGAATGACCTTGGAAGATAGGAGGAAGAGATGCTGCTCAGGAAATGATCAGATAAAAGAGGGAGGGGGGCCAACAAATGAGCAATGGGCAGAGAAAGAAAAAAGATTCGCCATAACTAACCAGGTGGTAAAAAGAGAAAGTGGGAGATTTGTATATTCATGCTTGGAAGATTCTGTTTATATTCTTATAATAAAGCTGAATTAGTTCAACTTGTTGTGTTTCCTGTCTGGTCTTCTTGGGAGGCTGACATGGTTCTGATGCCATGTGAGGACAAGGCATGTAAAGAGTGTATCAGTTTCATTTGGTATAAAGATCTGCTCTTACAACTTCACTTATGGAGAAGGGCCAATTTAAGGGTCAAGAAGAGAGGCCCTTGGCCATGAGCTCCTATCTGGACAGGATATCATTAAGCTGTTACTGGGTGGGTGGGTGGAGGGAACAAAGCAATAAATATGATTAACCATTTTTTTAAAAAGTTCTAGGATGTGTTTGAGCCCTTATCGTACATCAGTTAGCTCCAAAGTATGTTCCCTTTCTTGCTTCCTGGTTGAGTTTGTTTGCTTTTGATAAATGGCAGCAGATATGGCTCGACTCTGCCAGGTCTTGCTATCCACCACAAGTCAGTCACCACTGCAAACCTGATATTGAGGTGGAGATGGGTGAAAAGCAAAGAACTTTTCAACAAAGGAGAACATTTGAAGCTCAAGGTTGAAGCGAGGGATCCTTGTTGGTCTTTGAGCTTGGTGGTTTTCTCGAAGATGTTCCGTTATCCAATGGGGGTTTGCTCTCAGCTTATATTTTACTGGCTGGCCCTGTCGGGGCTGGTGGGGGCCGTCTTAGAGATTCTTTGCTTGGGCTGTTTACTGTTAGCTTGTTGGGCATATTGTTGATTGGGATATTGTTTACTTCCTGATGGTTGATTGATGCTAACAGTAAACAGCTCAAGCAAAGAACCTCTAAGACCATCAACGCCAACACTGAGAGGGAAAGCCACTAGGGCAGTGGTTCCCAATCTTTTGGGTACCAGGGACTACTGGTTCCTTGGAGAAAGGTTTGTCCGTGGCCCGGAAGGGGTGTGGCTTCGCATGCGGCCTGCCTCCCGTGGATGGGCCTTCGCTTGTTTGCGAACCAGTGCCGGTTGGAGACCCCTGCACTAGAATATAAGCTGAGAGCAACCCTCACTCCCTTCTAGCATGATGCTGTTTACTTACTTCGGATAATGAAACATCTACAAAGAAACCACCAAGCACATAAAGGACCAAAGACCCCTCAAAGAACTTTTCTTCATCGAAGGCTAGAAATTATCTCTCTCAATCCTTCAATAGACAGAAAACTAGACTGAGATGAAATGGGCTCTCTTAGTTTATCTGGTAACAAAGCCTAACAGATCGACACACTTTGTGCTGCCCTTGGATGGTGTTGGTACTAAGAGAAGAACACTACTGGTAGTCCTCGACTTAAAATTGAGCCCAAAATGTACGCTGCTTAGCAAGTTAATTTTGCCCCTTTTCACAACCTTTCTTGTCACAGTTGTTAAGTGAACCATTGCAGCTGTTAACTTAGTAACAGGGTTGTTAAGCTGGCCAGGGAATTCCACACATCTTAAAGTTGAAGTCCACATACTGTATCTTAAAATGTGTGACGATTGAAAATGATTGAAAACGATTAAAAAGCACTGCTCTCCTTCGTTGCACAATTAGCCCAAGGACCCCCTGGATCCACCCAGCAGGGTCATGGGGATACTCATTTGCCCAGAATTCTCCAAACAGCACTGCCCAGGTCCCTTCACTCACCTGGTTCCTTATTTTACACAACGTTTAAATCAAACATGATGAAGTTTCCAGCATAGCTTTTATTTGCAAAAGTGCTTGCGTGCTTCAAGAGGTTGTTTGGAAAATAAAAAAGGCAGGTAATTATACTCAGGATTTTCTTGGAAGGGTGCCCATCTACCCAGAGAAAGAACAAATAAAAACAAGGGAGAGGCATACAGGGAGGGGGGGAGAGAAATTAGAGAAGGTAGCAGGAAGTTTTCTGCTTTAATGATCTCTCATTAGAGCTATTTTATGAATGGGTCAATCTTGCTTCTGCTGCACCCCCTCCTGAAATGCCACTTTGGGAGACTGCCCCACCACACACTTCCAACTTCCAAATGTAATCCCCCAGCCTCAAAAGGTTGGGGACCCCTGACCCTTAGGTTAACCCAGCGGCTGGGGAATATTGTTTTAGGAACAATTAATAAAACACGGCACTGCCATGGAATCTGCCAGGCTCCCTTTGAAAGTGTGAGGAGATTGAATGCTTTAATGAGGCAACATTATTCTTTTCAAGCGCAGAAAAGAAGCAGGGCACCCGCTAGGACGAAAATATTTTTTGAGCTGGGACAAAGGTGGGACGAGAACCTATTGCTTTCCTTCCCTTTTATCACTCAGGAAGTTTAATAACTCCTTTGATTACTGCATTGAGCCAGCTAGCCATGAAGAATAAATCACGACAGTACACACAGAGAGAGAATAAAAATGCCATTAGAAAGATCAATAGCTGATCCTGTGTGTAAGCACACCTACCTATGCATGCAGAGACACACAGGGTGTATAATTAATCCACAGAAAAATGAATGATATGCTTCACACAGCCTCGGAAGAACTGTAATTTACTCTTGTAACAGCAGTTATCAAAGCTGAACCACCAACTAGGGTTAACAAGCTAGAATGTCTATGGTTCATCTCCTATGCCTATCTGAATGATTAGCATAATGGCCGGGTTCATATACAAAAACACAATAGGGCTTCTTCAGTTTGTCTGGGAGACTATGATTTATAAAGCATGATTTACATTTAGCATGTTAGGTACATTTAGCTAAAAGGGTGTTTTTTTTAAAAAAATAAAAATAAAGCCTTTTAATATTTTAAAAGTCTTCCGGCCACGTGGAACTACAGGCCACTATCCACGGAAGACAGAAATCTCAGAATCGCATTTGGAGTTGAACAAGGGGCAGCTGTTCCCATTGTACCTATTCTACATCACAGTTAACCTGAGAGTTAATTCTGACCTTATGTTACTGTTTTAAAATGAGTTTCAGAGTGCGCGGTGACAAAGCCGACATTCTTTTCCATCGGGTCATTACCTCTGCTTCCCCAAGGCTCATTACTAGGAACTGGGGCCGGTGTTCAGAATGGAGAGCGGACTTCCATCAGCTCCTGCCAACGTGGCCAAAGCTTGAGGGCAACATTGTCCTCAGAGCTAAGAACTCTTGTTTTGGCTGACTATTGAAATTTAAAGAGACAGGGTTATCCACCTCCCAACAATTTCCTGCTACCACTGTCAGCTTCCTGCACTTGTCACAGAAAAAACCGCCAAGGGGATGCAGATGTTTCCCAGACCATCTTCTCACATCCCTATTTATGCACCAGAGTAGACGTCCCCAACCTTGGTCCCTTTAAGGCTTGAGGACTTCAACTCCCAGAATTCCCCAGCCAGCCACTGCTGGCTGGGGAATTCTAGGAGTTGAAGTCCACAAGCCTTAAAGGGACCAAGGCTGGAGACCTCTGCACCAGAGGATGCCTATCAAGAATTTCATGACTGCTACCTGAGACTCAGTCATGTTGAGAAACAGGCAACTAGATGCCATCCAGATGCTTGGATCAACATATTGGTCGTGATGGCCAGGCCTGATAAAAGTTACAGTCTAATACATCTGGAGGAAACCGGATTGTTTTCCCTAAGTTTTCTGGACTTTGACTCTGCTATTTATCTTGTGGGCCAACCTAAGACTCGGGCATCCTGGCAGCCAACTCTCTCCTATCTCACCACTCCCTGCAAGTCACCGTTTCCCTTATCGATGCTTGTCCTCTCTTTACATTTGTCCTCTTTAGAATGAGTCTGCACAGCCTTCAGTTTGCTAGCCAAGCAGTGTGGCACCAAGCACACTGCAGTTGTTAAAACCCAGCAGACCAAAAGAGCAAGGGCAAGATTAATCACACACACACACAGGCTGCAGGGCAAGGAAAGCCTACCTTACTTTGTAAAGGGGAAGAAATGCACATTAGATAGCTTCAAAGCAGCAATTTTTATCCCTCTCCCACAATTACATAGACTGGCCTTGTGGAACCAAAGGTTTTTCTCTCTCTCTCTCTCTCTATTCCTTTTCCTACCTGCTTGGACCATTTTACCTGATCCAGCCACACTTTATTTCAGACATTCAAGGTACAGGTTTGACCATACACAGGAACTTCAAGAAGTCCAAGGCTAGACCCTTCCTGGAGAGCAGACTGACAGATTTAAGTCTAAATCTCCAGAGGGGCAGCTCAAATCCAAGACTGTCCCCCTCCCTATTGCTCACGTCTAGAAAATCTCCTGAGGGGTGGGAAAAAGCAGAGCGGGCTGCCTCTCCCTGCAGGTGGGGTCTCCCAGCTTCTGCTCCCCTGAAACAGACCCTCCAGACCGTTTCTTCAGCCCACTGCACCGGGGAGAGGAAGCCGCCCCCGCCCCCCCTCTCGGCCAGCAGCACCACCACCACCCAGGCCAGGTTTCTCAACTCTCTCCGAAGAGGAGGCACCGCCAGGCCCCGGCCATCCCCGCGCCGACGGCTCCGGAGAGGCTTCAGAAAGCCGCGCGTTGATCAGATCGATAAGGAGATTCGGGTTACTTTCATTGTAGACGGAGAAGCTCTCCAGGACGGGGCCCTTTAACAGTTCCCGGCACAGGGCGCGGGAATGTTGCTTCGGGCCAAGGGCTGTTATTATGGGGACGATCCAAGGGGGCGCAGGGCTGCCGAAAGCTCCATAAACACTTCCCTCACCGGGGGGGGGGGCGGAGGGGGGTGACAGTCTATCTCCGGTGGTTTCCTCCGCCTGAGGGACGACGCCCGGGGGACGGGCTGGGGACAGCCACCTCCTCCGCTCTTCCCAGGCCACCGCCGGTCGGTCCCTCGCTGGGAGCAGCCGGGGCTCCCCTCAGCCAGCCCTTCCCGGAAGGCGCTCAGGTTGCGGAGCGGGGGGGGGCGCAGCCCCAAAAGTCGCCCCGCTGCAAGTCAGGCCGGGCCAAGGCGCGGGGCTCCGGTCCGCTCCCCTCCCACGCGCCGCCGGTGAACTGCAGCCCGGCCGCCCCGCCACTCCCTCCCTCCCTCACCTCCGCCGCGTCCAGCTCCATGTCGACCAGCTGCACTTCGGGCCAGGGTTCGGCTCCCAGTTGGGCGAGCGGCATCGCGGCTGCTGGGCTGGGGCTGCCCGAAGGTGGGGAGCCCGGCGGGCAGGGCGAGCGGGACTCTCCTAGCGCGGCGGCGGCACACTTCGCGCGCTTCGCTCTCGCCCTCCGCAGCAGCCCGGGAAGGCGGCGTCCAGCGCCGGCCCCTGGCGCCCGATTGCTCGCCGCGCGACTGGCTGGGAGCGGGAGGGAGGAGCTCCGCGGCGGTCTTAGACCGGCTCCCGACGACGCCTGCAGTCCGGGCTGGCTCTGCTCCGGGCTGCGCGACCGAGTACTCCCGGCTCCTGGAGGTAGCGGAGCGGCCGGTCGTGGCTCCTCCTCCTCCTCCTCCTCCTCCTCCTCCTCGCCTTCCTGGTTCCCAGCCGCTCTCGCTCGCCTAGCGAAGGTGGCCGCGTTCCCACGACGCCGTGACTCGGGGTTTGCTGCTCAACCCTGTTGTTCGGCGTGCACACAGCCGAGCGCGTTTGCCGTGGGCTAAGGGAGCTCCGCTTGCTTAACGGGCGGGGTGAATGCTCCGTGCCTGCACGAATTCGCAGGAAACGCGGCGAAGTGAAACGTGGGTTATTATTCATCCCCAATTTTCAGGGCTGGCATAACGGACTGCACCATTAATCAATCACAGGGGTGGGAACGCCCAACATGCTGGGCTAAAAAGGGGTCGCCTCCTGTGTGCAATTCACCTTGTAATCAAGGATGCTAAAAATCACAGATTCAGGAGGGGAGACAGGAAAAGACTTTGAAATATCTGCTGCCCTAAATACTTTATGATTCATCCTGGCTTGTTTTACTTGTAACCAGCATGTCCAGAAATCTCATCAGGAAGTTCTAAATCGACCACTGCGTAAGACATGTGTTACAATATGGAGAAAAAATAAAATAAAAATATATTTGAAAATTCCAATTGTTGACTTTCAACAATGGAAGCATTTGCCCATCCAAATTTGGTAGACTGGAGGGAAAAAAATGGACGTACAAAGAAGTTCTAAATTTCAGAGTTTAGGGAGACATCTTCAGCCAAGCATTTCATCTCAAGAACGTTGGCACATGGGGACAGCATGCCACAAAATAATCATAGGAGTAAAGATACTAAAGGCTTCTAAATCTATATTTTATTAAAACGCCTGTATCTGTTGTGTGATTGCAATCTTCAGTTGGTGCATCATAGGGCAACAATTTTTGAATCAAGGTAGCTCAAATGGAATAATTTATAGAATCTATGACCCCCACAGGATTGAGATTTAGCAAAATTGTAGCTGCTTTGGTGCTGGGTCACATGATCATCATTTCCATACTTCCTGCAAGGAAAATCAATGGGGAAGCCCGTAGGATGTCAGAAGTCACTGCCTCTCCCATTACTTTCTTGCCCACCTGTGGCCATTCTATTTCTCTGTTTAGGTAAGGAAATATCTTTGAGATGATAGTACTTAGCCCATTTCCATAGTTCCAATGGTGGACCCTCTTCACCCCCCCCCCCCGTGGTCACATGACCACATTTCAGGTGGTTGGCAGTCAGCTCGCTTTAATGACCAGTTACAATGTTCCATGGCCACATGACCAGAATTTTTATAACTTTTTTGCTGGTTTCCTGCCTTTTCGATTTGTTTCTGCAAAACATGCCCCTAGGAATTAATTGACCTGTTTTATTAACCACCACATTTATTTTAGAACTGCTGCAAAAATAATGTAAAATTGGGTCAGTTTCCTTGAGTGACTCGACTTACGATGGGAATTCCAGGCTCTATAGCTCATTAAGTAGAGGGTTGTCTGGATTTATTTATTAAATTTAAAGACCAGCCATCTCGTGGTTCGAGGTGACTTTGGGCAGATGTATGGATCCTTTCCAGTATTTTGCTGCTTTTCAGTCTGTTTCATTGTTATTTGAATGATTAGCATTTGTGTCCTATTTGTGTATCAGAAGGACAGTGAATTCAGAATCTGTATGTAAGTCCTATGGCCCTTTTAAAATTATTTTACTGACAATCAATAAAACAGGTTACTCACACCTGATTGACCTCAATATCCAGCCAGAATTTTCACTATCTTAGGTCATATTGATGGGAAATAGATTCTATGGACTAGGGACAGTGGGGTGGGTGGGTTGGAGAACTTAAGTGCGTATTAAGGATATAACTTTGTCTACCTGATGGAATTGTTTCTCATTTATCAACAGTTTCTGATGCAATTAAGCTGTTAACCTGTGAAAATAGCACAATTTTTCTTTTGTCCTACTTGCGGTAAAATATTCCTTTGGCTACCCTTCCTAAACAGGGGTTCTTAAGCTTGAGAATGTACTTTTCAACTGGAAAAGTACATTTAACTGTGTGTTTATGTCATTTGCAAAAGATATAAGACGCATCTTCCAGAAGAAACGTCAATGAGGACAGTTGCCTAACAACACATAGAGAAAAGATGAATAACATTTCCGGTAAATGAAGGATACCCGTAGTGGCACTTTTCTTTCTTTCCCTGTTCCCCTGAAATAAAAGATGGATATGCTACCCCCGTGGAGCTCGTCTTTGCAGATTGCTACGATCATGCTTGGAGAAAGGACACATCGAGAACATGACTGCCATTCAAAGCTCCGTTATCTCCTTTGATGTGAACAAAAAGGAGAGAGGGGAGCAGTTTGGTGCATCAGTGAAGGCAAACACAAAGCGGCAAGTGGAGTCAGCTTGTGTCTAGAGCAAAAACAAACTCATGCCAGAATCTTCAGCAAAAAGGCACGTTTGAGAGTGGTGTTTTTTAATCCCTGGCAACTTTAAGAGGGTGGGCTTCAACTCCCAGAATTCCTCAGGCAGCACAAATAAGGTTGAGAAACAAAACAAGAATTATATGCCAGAACATCCTCCCATCGGCTCTACTGCCAGAAAGATTTCATGGGACTCCTTACTTACAGAGACTTTGCTCTTGTGCATCCAGGGAGACAGGAACTCTCACCCATGTCCTTTTGGGATGCTTTTTTAAAAAAATTTTGATCCCCCAAGATATGCTCTGATCACTCCAAACATTTTCAAATATGAGGCCCATGCAAATAAAAGTTATATTTTTAAAAAAGTGAAACTGGTTTAATGGAAATAAACAAGTACGATTAAGTATTGCCACGTTTTTAATAATTTCCATCTTGTATCACCTTTAGAGGCACTGTCTGGAAAAACTCTGGGTACCCAAAGCCTTGGGGCAGGACCAACATGCAAACTTAGCACTGCCAAAAAAACGTGAGTTGAATGTTCAGCAGAAACCTGCCATTTATTATTAGGAAAAGTCTGCTAACTCTAGTGAGAAGAGCTAGTATGCTAATTATACTTGCTTTCTGAGATTTATGGGGAATGCTGATATTTGTTGAATGAGTTAATCATGCCAGTTTGATCAAAGGCCGATTCAAACTTATAACAATTCTCGTGTTTCTGAGTCAGGGCCACATGTATATCAAGATTGTGCACTCATTAACACTATGGACAAGATATTCAAGCCAGTACTGTATTATGTAAAACAGTAGGGTACTAAGCTCAAACAGACCAGATGAATTCTAACAGGAGAGAAACCTCTCTTACAGTGTTTGTGTTCCTGAAGCTTTTTTTTAAAATTTAAATAAATTTTTAAAAGAAAGACTTCAAAATGTTACAACCAATATAATCTCAATTACAGAAATATAAGCAAACACGTATAGTTTGATGATACAAGAACATCCGAGGCAACATTGCATCAAAAATAATGTATTGCAATTCTTAGATTGCGTTTCATTCCTACGTTTATTCTTTTAATACTTGAACAGTTGAACACCTGAGTTGTCTCAATAGTCCTCATAAATCACATTTTGGCCACACGAATCACAAGAATTCTCTTTAGGAATCAAAACAGCATCTCCTATGCAAATGTTATGGACCGTGAATAGTTTGGGAGCACTGCAACTCCTACACTCATATATGAGGTGGACCAATTATCATCACAATGTTACATATCCACACCAAACCTTTAATTAAATGTGTTATTTTATTGTCCTATTTTTTCCCTTTTTACAATAACAAATAAAAACGCCCTTTTTACGACAAATTCCTTAATTTGTTGGAGTGGAGTCAGGGCGAACGAATGGAGTTAAGCATTTACTGGCTGGATGCCCTTGCTGACGCCACACAGAGTTTGCAGCAGATATTTTTTCTTTGCGCCCTGAGAAACATCTGCCACTACCTAGGATTGAACGCTCAACCTTCCAAATGGGACGCAAGCGTCTTCACCACTAGGCCACCTCTCCTCTCTTTTTCCCAACAACAAATGGCTGTATCAAACAGTTTCCCTTTTTGCTGTACTCTTTTAGAGTGATGGCTGGTCAACCATTCATTAGTGACACTTTTAGTTACAAAGCCATTGAAAAAAGCTGACTTCTAATTGGTCCTCACACTTATAAGTAATGTAGCATTCCCACGGTGATGGGCTCAAAATTTGGGTACTTGGCAATCCGCATGTATTTAGCTCTGAAGAAAATCAGGCTGTTGAAGACTGCTCGGATATTTGGTAATTTTTTGGATACAGGATTTGAATTCAGGACTTCCTAAGCAAAGATGATTTCTTCGGTTTAGTACTGTATGTTGTGCAAATCCAGTCGTGACTCCCAAGCAGAAAGTACAAGTATCTAAAAGGCCACCTTCATCAATTTGGTTGCCCACTTTTTTCATTAAAGGAAAAGCCTAATTTTACTGTGATTTAAGGCACAATTATCAAATCGATTTGCACTAAATTCATCTGAGGTCTTTAAAAATCCATTGTTGTTACATGTCTTTGATTTAAAACTTACACCGCTGGTGCTCTCGGGAAGAAGCATTTTCATGCCTGCATACCGTGCAAGATGGCATTCGAATTTCCATGCCTCTCTTAATATTTACCACAACTGAAAACACCAGGAAAAGTGCTATCACAGGAGACAGGCTGCACCTTTGAAGAACTGCTTTTAGAACACTGCTTCACAATATCAATTTTCCTGCAACCATATAAGCGTGTGATTATATTTAGATGCCTTTGTTTGTAAGTCTTTTATTGGAGGAAGGAAATACATGAATACAACACCATTATTTAAATGTAAATCGGTTCAGTTCCCATGAGGTTTCTTACTGGTGGAATATAGAAAGCTGCAGGTAACAAAATTCCAATATAATTCAGATTAGCTTCAAAGCCCTAGAGGTGTTTCTTGTGCCATTTAAGTCGGTTGGGTTAATTAAAGAATTATAACTCATGCTATGGGAGTCCAAATCTGAAGAAACATATTTAATCTTTTCGCTCCTAGTTTTAGAATGGATTCGTTTTTAAAAGCCAATTATGCATCCTTACGGCTGTTTGGAAATGCTTCAGAGAACCAAGAGCTGAGAACTACGATCTCTTGATCATTCTCAAGTCGAGGTCCTGTGTAATTTTAATATTTTGTTCTAGCTATTTTTAAGAGAAGGTTACTACAGATAACCTTCAGCTTACCACCACTCATTTATTGACCATTCAAAGTTATAACAGCTCTGAAAAAAAATTGCCTTATGACTACTCCTTGCACTTTCATCAGTCAACAGCATTCCCACCGTCACATGATCAAAATTTGAGCACTTGGCAACTGACGTGTACTTACCGCAGTTGCAACATTCCAGGGTCATGTGATTTCCATTTGCAATCTTCCTTGCTGGCTTCCAACAAGCAAAGTCAATGGGGGAAGCTGGGGTCACTCAAAGGCTGCAGTAATTTGTTTAATACCTGTGGCCAAAAAAAAAAGCTTGTAAAATTGTGCACAGCTCACTTAGCAACTGCCTTGCTTAGGAATGGAAGTGCTGGTCCCAGTTGTGGTTGTTAGTCAAGGACGACCTATACTTGAGCTCCAAAATGAAGGACCTGCCTGTCATTAAAGGCACCTCTACCTAGATAGGGATAAGAGTAAAGTTGGAGTTAGGGATAAGTGTTTGGGGAAAGTGGGTTGAATAAGGGAAAGGGTTAGGTTTATAGAATTAGGTTTAAGGCAGAGATAGGGAAAGGGTAGGGTTAGACTTAGGGATAAGGTTAGGGTGTTTAGGATTAGGAATAGAGTTTAGGGTTAGTGTTAGGATTTGGGATAGGATTAGGAAGGGGTAATAAGGAATCCAGAGAGAAGTGGAAGGAATAATGGAAGAGGAATGGAGGGGAAAGAAAGAAAGTAAAGAGCCTAGGAAAGAGATATATATTCTAGAGAATTTGAGAAAAATTTGGATGCTAAATTTCCTCACTCCTTCCTGAACACATTCTCTCTGAAGAGTTGGAAATCATTTTTGTTAAAAATATAATTTGTGTTAAAACTCCTTCTCCCTCTTGGAATAACTATTGTTGATAGAGATGGATTTTGCCTTTATACTTGCTTATTTATTTTATCGAATTTATATACCGCCCTACTCCTGAAGGACCCAGGGCAGCGTACAGCCATTAAAACATACAAAAATAGATCAATATCAAAATCTAATTAAAACAATTAAATTAAGGCTAAAAGTTAAAAATGTACTAAACCCCAATAAAACCCCAAGTAAAAGTTTAAAAACCCACCCCAAGAGGACACATAGGAAATCAGGATAGTCCGGCCTGAATAAAAAGATAAGTCTTGAGGGCACGCCGATATCTTCAGGTCTCTTAAACACCTGTTTACCTGTTAAGCAATCAGTTTTTCTCCCTTGATCATCATTGTATGTTTGCGTTTTTATGTACGTATGTATGTATTTGTTTGTTTGTTTGTTTAAAATAAAAAAATTAATAAAAGCAGGGGACTGATTCTGCAGAAGTGGGAAAGGAGTGGTACTCAGTGCAACAGGTTGCTCTGCCCTCAGTTCTCTGAAACCCCAGGAATGTGCTGCTGAACATCACCCCTGCTATTTTCCACTGTGCTAAACAAAGGAAACATCAAATAACATGGCCTCTAAGCTGCAGAAGCCTCTAGACCTACGAAAGAAACATTTTATTTATTCATTTATTGAAATAATTTGTATGGCTGCCCATCTCTCAGAAGTGATTCTGGATGACATATTTTGCCCTGCTCCTCTGGTGACAGACCCATCTCAATATCATGTTCTGAATGATCCATGCTGAAATAAATGGGGAAAAACAAAATCTTCACAATCCTATAGGAAGTCTGCATAGAGGTAATAAGAACTACCACCTGTATGTGAGGAAAACTGTAATTCACCCTGTCCAGTGGAGATTTGTCTGGTTATCTCAGCTCTGCTGCAGCCCTTCCCTGCTGAAATCTGTTTGGTGTTGTTGGGTCGGTCTTCGCTATCTCTCCTTTGGGGACAGTAAAATGGAGGCAGAGAGGGCTAAACGCACCACCCTCAAGGAGTTGGGAGAGAAAAAGACGCTAAAAGGGTGAATGAACCAAGGATCAAAGCAGCAGGAATCGATGCTACAGCAGGCTCTCTAATTCAGTGGCCCGCAACCTTTTGGGCATCAGGGACTGGTTCCATGGAGAAATGTTTTTCCGCGGATCGGAGGGGGCCTGGTTTTGTGTGCTGTCTGCATCCCGCGAATGGGGCTTGGCTTGTTTGTGAGGCCTGGCTGCTGGCATGCTGCGGATCAGTACTGGTCCATGAACCAGCGGTTGAGGACTCTGCTCTAATCTATTTGTTCAATAGATAGGAGGGGCCATTTCTCCTCGGCTTTTTCTATCTGAGAATAGACTCTGGGGAGGGTGTCTCCACGGGATCCAATGCTTTCATCAAAAAGGCAGAATATTGGGACTCTAAGTATGTTATACAATATTCATTCCATGTTGTGCTGAGGTGACAGGGCAATGTCTCAAATTTATGGTGTTTAAAACTGTTTTCTATTTACAACTAACACTTTTGAAACAAAACTATAGTAACCATGAAAAGTAAATTAGGCCTGTGCACACTTTCTTGGAAGTTTACTTTATAAAATAAAATAAAATAAATTCAGTGGGCTTACGTCTGAGCAGTTAACATGTCGCGTATTGTGTATGTGTTGTGAAATAATCAGCTGCAACATTTTAAATCAGTCTTCCCCAATCCAATACTTCCAAAGCTCTTGGGACTACAACTCTCAAAATCCTCAGCCAACATTTGTGTTGTTGTCAAGCTGTTTTCTCTAATGTGGTAGGCTCTGGCGACTGTATATTAATTTCCCAGCTAACATGATCAAGATCTATGCTAAGTGGCAATTTTGAAAGTTCCATCAGAATGCAGCATAATACCACATTTGAAGAGGCTATGTTAAATTAACCATAAATTTTCTTCACTTCTTCTCAATAGACTTTCCTTCCAAAGTAGAATCTGCTTAGATACTGCCCAGGTTTTATTATAAATTAAAAATAAAACTCAGGAAATAAATGGAAAAGTGAAATTTCGGAATGAGCTAGGATTTTATTAGCTCAGGGTAACTACCCTGTTTCTTCGAAAGTAAGACCTACTTACAATTTTGCCTCTCACTGAAATATAAGGCATCCCCCGAAAATAAGACCTCCCCAATAATAAGGCCTCGGACTTCCGGTTC
>JANHFO010005074.1:28369-39255 GCA_032468095.1 Pareas carinatus
ACTGAAAATTTCACATATTGTAAGCTATAATTTTGTTTATTGTTGTCTAATAAAAACCTTTTATACAAAAAAAAAAGCAACAGGGTTTTTGTGTTGCTATGACCAATATCTATAGACACCCATATTAGGAAGCAGGAGACTTATTATTTTAGCATTTACCCCTTTTCAGTTTCTAAATATTTGCATTTATTAGTGATGTATTCCACAAACAGTATTTGGCTCTTTGAATAATATACTGTATATTCACATATGTTCTTTATCAGAATAATGAATAATGATTTGGCTCTTTGGTGTCATTCCAAAGTAGTGTCTAGAATGCTAATTTGTGGAGTTCATCAGTTAATTGTCCTTCTCCCCATGCTTTCTCACTACTTTAGAATTCCATCATGTTCCCCAAGCTTACCGCAAAGGTGAGTCTATGCCTTGTTGCTTAATAGGTTTTGCTCAGTTGATGGTGTTTCTGCCACTTTCTAAACAATGCCTTTTGCATTTGAAAAGCTCTTTAGTGGCTGACATTTGGCTGCATCTGTTTGGTTATGCTACCCATTAAAATTTGAGCAAAAATAATTAACTAGTTTGCTTGTACCAGAACTACACAAATAGTGCTATAAGGATAGTTTCCTCCCCCCTCAGGGGTACCATTACATGAGTGGAATGTAATGTTAATCGCAAATCAAGTTCTCTTCTTTATTTACATATCCCTGCAAAATCTGTTGTCACTCTTTAATTAGAAACAAACTCAGGCTCATTATTCATTATACTTAAAAACACATATCTTGTGCTACTGCCATTTTATACACTGATTGCTTCTTAATATCAGCATATAATAATGAAGATGCTTATTTTTTCTTTATTAACTTGGGTATGAATTCTAAAATTAGCTTTAAGGCACAGTATATCCGAAATATTCTCAGTTCTTATTAAAGAGAGCTTCTGAATTGGTCTATGCAGAAACCAGTTGGAATTTGTTAATGAGTGAAAAACTATTAATGGGTAGTGCCAAGTCATCCTTTTTCCATTTATTCTGAATTGAGGATTATAATTTCTGACGCCTTCAGTTCTGATCAAAACCTGTTTTACTTGTTCAGGATCTCAATCTTTACACAAAAATGATTACTATTTCTTCATCTATAAAACCATAGAGTCAATATTACTGTATATACTAAGATTGCTTTTTTAAAAAAATCTTTTTATTTTTTTAAAAAAAGAAAGTAAGAGAAAGAAAAAGAAAAATCCATATAAATCTATATATACGCATAGCAATACATAAATACATAAAGCTTCTCTCTTCTTCTTCTTCCTTGTGCTTCAATTTTGAATCACATTCTAGCATCTGGATATAAATTTAAAAATCTTTCTGCATATTTTCTATAACATCTATTTAACCTTCTTAATATATTTCTACATTTTCTCTAATATCAATTTAACCTTATTAGTACATTTTCAAATCTATTCCTTCCATTTTTTGTCTAACCATCTATACAAATTATTCCATGTTCTGAAGTGTACTGATTCTTCTTTATCTTTCCATTTCAAGGTCAATTTATCCATTTCTGCACAATCCAAAATCTTCTTAATTATTTCCTCATCTTGTATATTTTTTCATTTTTCCAATTTTGTGCAAAAACAATCCTGGCAACTGTTGGGACATGTATTGTAAGATATGTATATTGTTTATTAAAATGCTCTGGCAGAATACCCAGTAAAAACAATTCTGGTTTAAAATTTATCTGTAACTTTGTCATATCTAATAGCCATTTATGTATTTTTTTCCAATATTTTTCTGCATAACTACATGTCCACCACATATGATAATACATGCCTGCATTGTCTTTGCACTTCCAAAAACTGTCTGACACTTCTTTGTTCATCTTAGACATTTTATATGGTGTCATATGCCATCTATAAAACATCTTGTATAAATTTTCTTTATATGCTGTAGCTTTGGTCATCCTTAAATTTTTCTCCCACAAATTCTGCCAACTGTCAATATCAATAGGATAACCAAAGTTTTTTGCCCATGTTATCATAACTTCTTTAACTTGTTCATCTTCCATTCTTCTATCTAACAGAAAATTATATATTTTCTTTATCAATTTTTCATCATCAGTCAACAGTAATTCATCAAATTCTATCAATCTATTTTCAAATCCTTTTGCTTTTAAATCTTTATCATGTCTAGTTTTCAATTGTAGATATGACCACCATGTCAACTGCATTCCTTGATTTTCTAGTAATTGTCTAGATTTCAAATTTCCTTCCATGCCTAGAATGTCCTTATATGTCCAAATTCTTTCCACATCCAACTCTGGAATCTTCATGTATATTTTAGGTTTAACATTTTCCCATTCCTTGTATAAAGCATTTCGTACAAAATGGTTTACATGATATTTATTTATTTATTTATTTTATTTTTCACAAATTTTATACCGCTTTTCTTCCCAAAGGGACCCAAGGCGGTGTACAGCCAGAATAAAAATACATACACAAACAACACAAATAAAATTACTAAAAAATCTACATGTTGTGGCTGAATTTAAAATCAAAGATTAAAAACCAATTTAAAACAAATTAAAATTAAAATGGGTTTATAAATTTAAAATTAATAATAGCTTGAGAGCAAAGGGAAGGTGAGGTTAGGCCAGACCGGCCTGGGCAAATAGGAATGTTTTAATGGCTCAACAGAAGGCACAGAGGTCTGAAATAAGATGAATCTTTGGGGGGAGGTAATTCCAGAGGGTGGGAGCGGCCACAGAGAAGGCTCTCCCCCTGGGGTCTCCAGCCGACATTGTTTGGCCGATGGCACCCTGAGGAGGCCCTCTCTATGGGAGCGAACGGGTCGGTGGGAGGTATTTGCCGGCAGAATGCGGTCCTGTAGATAGCTAGTTCCTATGCCATGGGGTGCTTTAAAGGTCATAACCAAAACCTTGAAGCGCACCCAGAAGCCCACCAGCAACTAGTGTAGCTCATGCAGGAGGGGGACCACATGGGCCCTGCCACTGGCCCCCATAACCCTCCACGCGGCCACATTCTGGACAAGCTGGAGCTTCTGGACCGCCCCAAGGGGAGCCCCATGTAGAGAGTGTTACAGTAGTCCAGACGGGTCGTGACGAGTGCTTGAGTGACTGTCCGCATGGCGTCGTGATCTAGAAAGGGGCGCAACTGGCGGACCAGGCTGACCTGGTAAAAAGCCCCCCTGGTGATGGCTACCACATGATCTACCAGAGACAGCCGTGCATCCAGAAGGACACCCAAGTTGCGGACCCTTTCCGTGGGGGCCAGGGTTTCACCCCCAATAGCCAGCGATGGAAGGAGCTGACTATATCGCGAGGCTGGCAGCCACAGCCACTTGGTCTTGGAGGGATTGAGCTTGAGTATGTTGCGCCCCATCCAGATCCGCATGGCCTCCAGGCACTGGGACATCACCTAGACAGCATCGTTGGGGTGGCCTGGGGTGGAGATGTCCAGCTGAGTATCATCAGCGTACTGATGATACTCCACCCCAAAGCCACTGATGATCTCACCCAGTGGCTTCATATAAATGTTAAACAGGAGGGGCGAGAGGACCGACCCCTGAGGCACTCCACACATGAGGCCCCCACAATGTCGACCTCTGCCCTCCTGTTAACGCTGTCTGCGACCGGTCAGAGAGGTAGGAGGAGAACCACTGAAAAATGGTGCCTCCCACTCTCAACCCCTCCAACAGGCGCAGCATGATACCATGGTCGATGGTATCAAAAGCCGCTGAGAGGTCTGAAAGCACCAGGATAGAGGAACAACCCCTATCCCGGGCCCTCCAGAAATCATCCACCAACGAGACCAATGCCGTCTCCATGCTGTACCCAGAGCTAAAGCCGGACTGAGCGGATCCAGATAGACAGTTTCATCCAGGTGCCAGGGGAACTGTCAAGCAACCACACTCTCTACAACCTTCGCAACAAAGGGAAGTTTGGAGACTGGACAATAATTATTTAAAACAGCTGGGTCCCGTGAAGGCTTCTTGAGAAGGGGCCGCACCATCGCCTCCTTCAAGGCGGTCGGAACGACACCCTCATCCAAAGAAGCATTCACAATACCCTGGAACCAGCCTCATGTCACCCCCCTGGAGGCCAGCACTAGCCAGGGGGTGCACGGGTCCAATAAAGATGTGGTTGCCTTAAGTTGCCCAAGGATCCTGTCCATGTCCTCAGGAGCCACAGCATCAGACTCATCCCAGGAAATATTCTCAAGACCCAGATCTGCGTGATCTTCTCCTGGAAATAACCTCTAAGCTCCTCCACTGAACCCTGCGAGGTAACGCCGCCCCTCCTGATGTAGGAGAGAACGGGCCACCCCAAACAGGGTGATGGGGCGGTTATCCGCGGACGCGATCAGAGTGGAGAAGTAATTCTTCTTAGCCACCCGATTGCACCCAAGTAGGCCTTAGTAAAGGTTCCAAGAGAAGAACGATCAGATTCAGAACGGCTGGACCTCCAACTGCTCTCTAGACGTCTTTTCCGGCGTTTCATCTCCTTCAGCTCCTCGGAGAACCATGGAGCTGGGGTGGGTTGATGCCGGGTCAGAGGCCGCAAAGGCACGACCTGATCAAGGGCACCGCCTGCCACCCGATTCCAGACAGCTGCGAGCTCCTCGGTCGAGCCGTGGGTCCAGGCATCAGGAAATAACCCAAGCTCCATCTGGAACTGCTCAGGGTCCATCAGGCGCCTGGGACGGAACCATCTAATTTGTTCTGCCTCCCGGTGGCAGGGTGTGGTGATGGGGAAGCTCAGCTGAAGGAGAGAATGGTCAGACCATGACAAGGGCTCCACAACTATGTCCCCTAAATTCTGACCATCTAGCCACTGTCCAGAGGCAAAAACTAGATCCAGCGTGTGTTCCCCTGAGTGCGTGGCACCCTGAATTAATTGGGTCAGGTCCATGGCCACCAAGGTGGCCATGAACTCCTGAGTCACGTCAGATGCCTCACCCGCAGATGTCAGGCTGAAGTCTCCCATAACTAAAAGTTTAGGAGTCTCCACCGCCACCTCGGCAATGACATCGAGTAGCTCGGGCAGGGCTGCCGTCACGTGTCAGGGAGCTAGGTACATGATCAGCACACTCCTCTGCCTCCCGGGACCCCACTTCACTAGGAGAGTCTCACAGCTTTCTACCTGGCTTCCCTCGGTAAAAGCTCCTCCTTGATTAAAATCGCCACTCCCCCATTGCTCCCTAGGGCTCGCGGCTGATGAAATGCACGGAAACCCAGTGGGCACATCTCAACGAGGGGGACACCCTCCTCCTGGCCCAACCAGATCTCCGTAATTCCCGTCAGGTCCGCTCCCCCCTCCTGAACTAGCTCGTAAATGCGGGGGGCTTTATAGACCTGGCTTTACACAACATCAGCCGTAGGTCCGGTGCCTGAAAGCCTGTTCCACACAGGTCACGGGAAGAGCATTGAGGGTCGGTGCGTGCCACCGCTGACATATGTCAGGGACGAGTGCCCCTTACTCGATTTGGCCCCCTGCTCCCACCATATCTGCCCCTCCCGCACACAACAGGAATGTTATAAACTACACCCCCTTGGACATCACCCCCTCCAACCAATGCCTCCTTGCCGTGCCCTGGCCTATATAGTGGCCTCTCACACACTACTACTCCCTTAACAACCCGCCCATCTGAACCCCCTAAAACTTTAGTTAAAAGACCCTCTAAAAACCTCCTTAATTTAAAATTTTTGTTTTGATCTTGGCTGCATGCCACTTCTCAGGGTTCCAGAACCCGTTCTTGAGGTAGGCCTTGGACAATGGGGTGGACCAAGCCTGCGAGAGGGAGGCCTCCCACAGTGCCCTGAGGTAGGTGAGTGAATATCTCAAAGTCATTGTGGGACAGGGACCCAAAAAGGTTCAGGTTCTGGGGACCGATTCCAGGGGTTGATGGAAAAGCTTGATAGTCTTTCAGGTGCGTTGGACATAATAAGCACAAAACAGGCAAGATAGAAGAGGGTGGTCCTGTTGTATATCTAGCGAGAGTCCAGACCACCTGGAAAATTGGGGACGAAGCAAAGCACCCCGGCGTCCCTTGACACAGGGAAGGGGGGTAAAAGATCATCCTTGTCCCAGGCCAAAACACCTCAAGCCGACATCACCCCCTGTTTTTCCCATTTGCACCCATCCCATGCAATGAGGGCCGACCGAAGCTGCAAGGAAAGCAAGCCGACAACCCCTCACTGATCGGTGGTACCAAAATGTCAGGGGGGGGGAACAGGTCTTCTCCTGGCGCTAAGGTGGTCAGGAAGCGGCCAGAAATGGCAAAAGAATAGCGCTGCGACGCTCCAACACTCGATTCCACACCGCATTGTGCTATCGCCGTCTGATTCCAATTGTCATCTCGCACCACTCTCCGCATCGTCGCCATTTTACCCTCGATCTTCCCGGGCATCCAGGCTCGGCTCTAGAGTTCCGCGTCTGATCCAGACCCCGGCCAGGTGCTTTGTCCGGCTCTCCAGAGCCTCGCACCAAACTGTGAGGCTCTTCAGATCTTCCGGGGGCTTAACAGGACAGGACGCGCTGGAGAGAGAGCCATGAGAATATTTTACTAATTTATTTTTTCTCTTATTCTTTATATAAGAAATTTCAAGAGTAAAAACATTCATTTCAGTCAAGTATAAATTTACAGTTTTATACTACTCGTATACATAATTTTAAGTCATTCTCTATCATTTGCAAAAAATAATACTATCATAATATTTTCATAATATAAAGTTGAATTCTAACTTTTTTGCCATTAATTTTTATATTTAAATTCTATATCATTCTTGTTTTTTAAATACTCATTTTATTTTATTTTATTTTATTTTTATTTTTTTAACAGTCAAAGCCAAACAATATCCAGCTTTATTAAAGGTACATTTCTTAAAACGATCAATCAATGGAATTCAGGCAGGACATGGGCTACAATTCGCAATGTTTTACAACAAGTTCCAACTCCCCTTTTCTTTGCACTACCAAAATGTAAAGTTACTATATAAAATCCAATTAATTGGAACAGGGAAAGTTTAGAGTGAGGGTGGACACTTTCACATTTAGTATGTTGTTTAACAACTTTTCACAAACCTACCCTGACTTTAAGAGAAAAACAAAAAACTGCAGAATTTTTAATCTGAAGATTCACAATAAAGAAGGAAATGTGGCTCAGTTATAAGCCATCCTTCTTTCCCTCGATATTTGACACCAGAAGTCTGGATTGCCTGATACTGTAAGAATGCATTTGGTTTTATGATAGCAAGTATCAAAATGCCATGATACTCAGAGAAGTGTTAAATGCAAGGGACCCTTGTAGAATTAAAATGAGAAGTACAGCTTTAATGTTATTTCTCAAAACAGGCATTTTAGAAATTTCAGTGTTGTCTCAAGCATTTCAAAAACCAACACACATTGACAGCATCAGGAAATCTTCTCTTTAGTGTCCATAAAGATTCCCTCTGGCAAAATTGAAGGGGGACTTTTAAAAGCCCAGATTCTAAGTAACAGAGTCAATGACACTTGTCCCCTCTCCTCCCCCTAAACACAACAACAAAGCGTTCTGTGTGCTAACAACATAGCTTTAAAAAAAAAGTAAAACAAAATTCTGCATTGTTATAAAACTTGATAAAAAATAGTATTTCAAACTGTACAGTCACCAGAAGTACACAGTTATCAAAAATTCACACAATTCACTTGGCATCCCCAGCACCTTCAGCTTTCTGTGCCTGAAAAAGAAATGCAGTTCATTAGAGAGAACTTTACATTGTGCACTCTTGATGGCAAAATAGATTTAAGCAACAGAGCAAATGATTTTATCATTTTTAAATTATTTCAAGTATCTCCAGAACTATACCACTGAATTCTCTTGAAATTGTTTCGTTTTATTTGCATTTACAGAACTAGTGGTCTCTATTCATATCTGCATACACATATTGTAATGTGCTACTTTCTCACTGAATCAAAAAAATTACATTATTTTTGAAATGTAAATATCGCTAAGTTTTAGCTTTTCTACATTTTCCATTAGAAGATACATTATTTACAGAATAAGTCTACAGTAATATTTTGTAAAATATCACAAGATACAGTTTTGAACATGAAAGTCACAAGAAAAAACATGTTGGAACCTGTATATCATATTGGTTTTAAATTACAAATAATTAAAACATTTTTTTAAACTGGACACTGCTAAAGGTAAGGTTCAGGATTTGTGGAGGATGTAATTACTTAAAATACAACATTGATTGGAGGGTTATGGTCAGTGACTTCCTCGGATACATGTAATTTTACATAGTAATTTTATTCTGTAGAAGTCATAAAATCAAGCGTTAATAGTTATATACCTGGTCTGTTTTGGCATCTCCATTTTCTGCAGGGTTGTTTCCATCCTTGCCTGCGTCAGCTTTCCCCTTCTTTCCCTTGGGTACCTTTTCACCTTTCTGATCATTGGACAACAAGAGTAAGTTAGGAAAAAGTTGATATATTAATTCATTTCGTAGAAACAAAACATTTTCAATCCAAATTGCATATAGTGTTAAACTTACCTTTGGAGCTGCCTTTTTAGGTTTGGGTTCTGGCTTTGGAGGAGCAGGTTTCTAAAAATAAAAGTACAATTAATAATTGTGAAATACATGTGCACTTGTGTAAACACTGTGACACAAATAACACATGCCATTAAGTTTTTTAGACGTTATTGTTTTTACTAACTCATCCCTCCAAAGTATTTATCATAAAACATACTTACAGCAGATAACCTTGCTGATCTCCGCTGTGGCTATTTAAAGATAAGAAGAAAAAAGTTAATCCTGTTAGAATTGGCATGGGTTCCTTTGTAATCTATTAGAATATTCAAAAGTATAATATAGGTAGTCCTAGATTTACAATTGACGCTACAAAAGTATAATACAAATAATCCTCAACTTACAATCGAGACAATTTCTTTTGTTAAGCAAGTCATGCCCTATTTTACAACTTTTAAAGCTATGATTCATTTATCATGTGATTTCTAAGCGAATTTAGCTTTCCTGATTGATGCTGCTTGAAGGAAGCCAGCTGGGTATAAATAGTGATCACATGACCCTAGGACACTGCAATTTGTGGTAAATTAATGCTAGTTGCAAAGCACCAAAATTTTGATCACACAACTGGAGATGCTGCGTCAGTTGTAAGTTTGAGGATGGATTGTAAATCACTTTTTCCAATGCCACAAAGGAATGGCTATAAATTGAAGATTAGCTGTAATGAAAAAACTCAACATTAAATAAGTTAGTAAAGAACAAACCATAAAACTAAACAAATACCTCTTACCTCATCCTTTACTTTGGCCTTGTCACCCTTGGTATCCCCTTCAGCCTGCAAGAAATTTTAGACATGAAAAAGGTTAAACAAGACTAACTTCATGATCCTACGATTTTGCATTTAAATACTAAATGCATAAAACAAAATAATGTATAGCTAAATTTACATACCAATTTCTTGGCTGATTCATTTATACTTTATATTTACTTACAATCTCACAACCATGAGAATTGTCTGTTTTTCTTACCTAACATCAAATACTAATTCCTAAATTAACCTGATACTACTGTACTTGTAAGTCGTAAACCAGAAGTTTTTCTAATAGAATAGAGTGGAATCAGCTCAGTTAAATTGCCAAAAAAGCCACAATTAGGTAGATATTCCTTTGGATAGTAAGAGTTTTGAGTGAAGCACCCAAATGTTGGAAGAGAACATTTGTAGCTCAGTGTTTCACTGTGGGGGTTTTGATGCTCTCCAAGCTTGGCTGTTTGCACTCAAATTTTATTTGCAGTGTCAAAATTTCTGAAGGACTCTGCTGTCTTTTAGAACTGTTCCAGAATCCAATAATTTCTCATGCTTAGAATTATTTCAATAAAATCAAAATGTCATTTTCATATACCGATAAGCACAACTTTTACATGTCCGTTCATTACACAACCTTGAAGACAACTGTGCTTGTGAACTGTGTGACAACAGCACTGACAGATGTCCCTTATTCAGTTTCATTATTCTTTATTTCCCAGCACAGCAGCTCCAGGCAATATAATGACCGCCTTTATTCCAAAATACCATGACCTCAGCCAAATCCATGCTAACAGTCAAGATATTATTTATTTCAGGAATTCTGGCCTGACAGAAGGAAGCATTTTGCCTACTCCTACACCTGCTACAGACTTCGGAAACTAATCTCACACTGAACTGCACAGCCTTTCTTTACATTAAGAGCATTTCTAACCACACACTCCGCTCCCTTATGGCAGACAGCCTCTTCCCCCAAAAGGTAGCCGGGAAAGGTAAGGCAGAATGCCTCTGGCTGAAGGAAAGACGTGAAATGCGAGGCAAGCAAGTCAAACACAAGAGCACGCTGCCATTAATAGTAACTCCTGGCGCTGAGGCTTTGGCTCTGAAAACTATAAATGGCTTCAGCCTAGGCTGGGCTTCATTTTAAACGGCAAAGGCGGTCTTCCGACAACAGGTGTGAAGGGCAAGATTTACCCACAACGCCTGGGGGAAAAAAAAGAGGCATCATTTATCAGGCGCCCTCGCTCATCCGCAAGGTTTTTTTGTTTTTTTAAAAAAAGCGGGCCTGGAGCGGGAGCGTCCCTCTGAAGGTCTTCCCGCCATTTTTGAATTTGCGTGCGTGCGGGGGGGGGGAGAGGAAAACACAACGTAACCTCATTATTTAAGCGGGCGAAGGAGGAGAAACGAGGCGCCCTCCTGCTTCCCGCCGCCTTCAACGAACGGTGCATGTGGGTCTCCTTCCGGTCAACGGCCCTCCCGCCAAAAAAAGAGAGAAAGAAATAAAGACAAGACGCGAACCGGCCGCCCCGCTCCCTTTCCCCTCCTCTACCGGACTGCTCCCCCTCC
>JANHFO010005074.1:39305-50498 GCA_032468095.1 Pareas carinatus
CGCCACCCGCCACCTTCCCGCACGGAGCTTCGCTGGGTGCCGTAGACAGCCGCTCGCCAAGTCAAACCTCGCTCCCTTTCTTTCGCCCCCCATTTCCCCGTCTTCATTTTCCCCGCGCGCCTTTCCTTCATAGGCCACCAAAAAATGCGCGGCGGTTAACGGTCGCTTTCCCTAAGCTCCGCCCCCCTCCTCCATCCCCACTTTTTTTTTAAGTCCCGAAGACGACCGTTGAGCCGTCTCGCGCGCACGCGCTTCTTGCCCCCCCCCCGACTCGTCTCCCGACCGTTAATCGCCCGAAGGCGAACGAAGCGGAGGGGGAAGGGAAAGGGGAGCGAGCCAGCGGTCGAGCGCGGGGAGGCGGTAGAGAAGAAGAGAAAGAAAATGGCGTCTGCTCTGAAAGCTCACCCCCGCATAAGCATCCCTCCCTTCGAGTACGCGATTTCTTCCCTCTCCTTCCCCTTCGTCTCCGGGCCCTGAAGTTCTTTTTTTTCCTTTGTTTCCTTCGCCGCAGCCACGTACCTTTCTCTTGGGCATGTCAGCGGCGCGCGTGAGGGAGGGAGAGCGAGAAGGCGGCTCGGATTGAAACGAGAAAGGCAAGGTCTCTAGGAGGAAGGAGGAAACTCGGAGGTTTGGGAGGGAAAGCCGCCGCAGAAAGGGAGGACGGAAAATAAAAACAAGGAGGGGGGAGAAAAAAGGGGATTCCGTTTGTTGGGCTCGCTCGTGTAGCTCGCGACCCCACTAATTTGAATCGGGTGTTTATAAAGTTTTATATAGAGCCGGACGCGGCCCAACCGGTTCCAGCCGGATCCCCACCGCCCCGATCAACCATTGGACAGAGCGGGTCACGTGGCGGGGGACAGACAGCCGGGGCGGGCTCTGCGAGGGGAGGCGGGGAGAGGGAGAGCGCGCGCGCAACTGAGCGTCCACCTTTATCTCTGCCAAAGCGGCCGTTCGGTCCTGCTGCCAGCGGACCCGAGATTTATGCGTTTCTCCGAAAGTGAGAACAGGTAGCATAAGGAAAGTGTATTTCTCCCCCCCCACCCCGAAAGAGATGGAGGAGAAACATTTTTTTCCCGAGGGAGCCTTTCCCCCCTCCTCCCTGGTTATGTATAAATCTAGCGAACTGATTGCAAAAAACGAGTTTCATGTCACTCTGGCTGTTAAATGAGGACGCGTCTGGCCCCGGGTTGCAAAAGTCGCTCTGGGCTGGCCCGGGAGACCGTGCAAGCTCCCCGCGGCGATCCAAGAGGATCGGGTCAGCCAGCCGAAGCTTGCGGTCTTTTAGGGGGATCCAGGCAGCCTAAATGGCTCTTTGCGGGCAAGTGGAAGGCGGAGTTCCCCGGCGCACCTGGGCGGCCGAGGCGCGCCTTGCCCTCCCGGAGGCGCAGAGCGAGGGGCCGCCAGGCGGGCGGAGGAGAGCGCCTATTTCCGACCGTCGCAAGCCCCGTTGCACAAGAATCCGGGTGCAAGACGGGGGAGAAGATGGTGGCCTCCTCCCTGCGCTGGAAGGGGAAGAGGAAGGTGCGGTCATTGCTTCGCCACGGCGGAACGCGACCCACAGCGCCCCCTTCCTTTTCAACCTTGGCTGCGAAGTGGCAGGGTCTCATCCGGGACCAGGCGGCAGGAAGGCTTCGCGCGAAGAAGGCGCCTCTCCGCAAAGGGGGCGAAGGGATGGCTGGTGGGCCACCCTTTTTTAACCCGAGGCGCTCTCTTCGTGGGGTCGAGCGGGGAGCTGTCCTTTTCAGCACCACGCGGTCGTGCTAACCACGATCCCCATCGACTCCCAATGTCAAAAAACACGTCTGCGAAGGGTAGACCACCACCACCACCCGCCGCCTCTCACACAGTTGAGAACACAACCATGCCAACTACATTTGATCAGCAGTCCAAATTAACACTTCTTGGCAACCCGGCAGTACAAAGTGTGCCTGATGTTCTGCCCTTCTTGTCGACTGGGTTGCCTAGAGGCAACTGGCAGATTAGTACTCTGAAAAGATGGTGGACCCAAGAGTCTTATTTTTGAACCCAACTGGAGTGTGCCAGGTTGGAAGAGCCTCATTTACATATCTGCGGTGCTTCTTCCTCCTCAGTCCCTGCTAGGGACTGAAACTAGCCTGCCACATGCAAAACATTCACTACCATTGAATGTGCAGCCATTCTCTTAAGACCACAACAAATCAGGTACAGTAAACAAATGCTGACTAAATGATTGTATTTAAAATGTCAGAGACTAGAAACTTTATCAGGTGAGCTACATAATTTTGGTTAGATGGTAGCTGTACATGGCTGGCTTATCATTTTGTAGGGAAAAGCAGCTAGTGATTTGTGGAAGGTGAAGAAAGATGAGACAAGATAGTGCTGCCTCTCTGTAGTCACATTGTTGCTTTGACTTCCCATTGGAGATCAGACTTTACCCCCCACTTGTGATATTTAGGAAGCTATGAAAAGCTCCAGAGAGGATTTTCGCAACCTTACCAACTTAATTTCTTGTATCATTTTTATTCACCCCTTTGTCATCAATGTTGGTGGTCTATATTGTAATTTATATTATGATTTTTCTGTTTTCATTGTTGAGAGGTTTTTGGATGCATTGGGGCATGAATTCAATAAATTCAACATTTTTACTTGGTTTTCTCTTGAGCGAAAGGCGTTAGAAAATTGGATTCCCAACTCGACACAAATAACAGTGAAAAGGTGTTCCTTCAGTTGCTGCAGTTAATGGCTAGGGCCCATTTGCTTATATTATAAAAGTACTGGAAAAATAGTGTTTTAATCCATCTGCATTCTACAGTTACGTTTATATAATTCTAGATAAAACTGTTGGAGAAAATGTATCTTGCTTAAAGCTTGAATTCTCTAGCACTAAATACAAGGGTAGTGTTTCTCAACCTTGTCCCCTTGAAAATATGTGATCTTCAGCTCCCTGAATTCCCCAGTCCACATAAGCTGACCAAGATTAAGAAACACTATACTAGGGTCAAGAAACCTAGTATGGCTACAACAGTGACATCAACCCAATTGTTCTCCCAGGTTCTAAACAAGCCGCTTAAAATGGGTGTGAATGCTTTAATCCTGTCTTTGGCTCGATAAAGAGTCACAACTAAACACATAAAAAGGAATTTCACAATTCAACATGACATTGTCAATTTATTCATGGAAATAAGCTCAATGTGTCTGCTGACTGAGTTGTGCAGCATACATTCCAGCCCAATGGCTAGAGCAGATGATTTGCCATAGGACTGTTGCACATATTGTACAGTTAAAATGCTGTATAGCAGTTCACCTTTTGTGGGGTTCTGGGGCACTAAACATGAAAATAGTTGCTTTTTAGTTACCCCCGTTCATCTAAATACCTAACAGGAATCAATGCTCAATGAAATAACAGTTCTTTGATTGGACAATTACAAACGCCAACAATATCTTCAGTGACACATACAACAGCCCTGAAGGGCTGGGAGGCTACCTTTGATTTCAGTATCATATAGATCAGTGATGGCTAACGTTTTAGACACCAAGTACCCGGACGAGTCATGACTAATGAGTTGTGGCTCACGACGTCATTGCCCGGCGCCACTACTCTGAGGATATACATTGCCGTGACATCATTGCCTGGCACCACTACTCCTTTCTGAACATGCTCAGCTCTGGGGCGATGCTGGGGCAACTTGGCTCATGTACCAGCAGACAGGGCTCGCATACCTGCTGTGGCACATGCCATAGGTTCGCCATCACTGATATAGATATTTTTAAAGATGGGAAATCTCTAATTCTTCATTAAGTATGCCATTAGCCTTTTTCAGGAAACTATCAGAAATTTGTTTTTAATGCAGAAACATTATTTTGTCATCACTAAAAGACTTTATGTGGTCGAGATTTTTTATTGATACTTTTTGTCACAGTCATAACAACAATCTTCAGAAGTAGAGATCAAATCGAAGCAGTCCTTTCAGACATGACAGTGATAATGTTAACAGGTGAAATTACTAATGAGAATAAAATACCCCATTGGTCATCATTTCCCCCCTGGAGATGGGCTGTTTTATTAAAATAAAAAGATAGTTCCAGCAGATTGTAAAATATCAATAGGCTCACAACTTCAAAATTAAGTGCTTTAGAATAATAGAATCAAACTCATTTAGTCTTTGAAAAGCAACCTGAAATAATTGGCAGCTTCTTTTGTTGTGTTTATAGTTGATGCCTTTTATCTTTTTCAGTTATTTACATCATGCTACACTTTTGTGTAAAAGGACATTTTGTAGTACTATCCGAAGGCAAAATGCCTTCTCAAATCCATTTGAAGATACTGCCTCAAAAATACCTTGAAGTTGTTGTGCCCAGCATGTTCCCATACTCCAGAAGGACATACAGAGCTAACCTGGAGGATGACATTTTCCTAGCTTACTAAAGCCAGAGGACAACGCATGTACTCGTGAAACTTAAGTGCAATCTTATATCACATGATGGTACCAAGAATGGAAAAACAAATGATTCAGAAACAGCTAATCTGTAAAAATGGAGGTAACAAAAGAAAAAACATTCTATTCCAGAGTAAATCTGCTTGGGTGCATGCAATGAGGTTTTCTCTAATCTCCGACGATGCAGCATCTGCACTCCAGTGCAAGCAGCTTTTCAGGATTCTGGTAAGTCTTTGAATTGTGGCAGAGAAAAACTGAAGTTTGGAGAATATGGAGCAAAGCCGCCCCCACCCCCCAAGCATGCACAGACTTCCGCATCTAAAAAGATTTGATGCTATTCTTTTCATTTGTTAGCTCTACACAAATGCCTTTTGTTTCATTAAATTTGGTAAGCATACACTCAAAATGTCATGGTCCCCAGCCATGTGCACATACACATAGAATAAACCTAGGATCCCATTTTATGTCGTCCACTGGGCAGCAACTGGATTATTTGCAACTTGGCTCATTTTTTTTTCTTTTTCTCTCCCCTATTCCCAAGAGGAACCTTCTTATCTTGCAGCTGCTGTAGACAGTTTTTCTAGGAAGTTTGTCCTTTTGTGCTCCAGGGCCTGCAAAAAACTTTGAATCCTCTCCTCCCGTTTAGCTTTGAATTCTCGCAAAAGCGTCCTGCATTTTTGAATATCTCCACAAGTTGCTGATCCTTCATCATTCAGTTTCTGTAAGACTTGTGCCTTATCAGTTTCTAACTGTTGCCACTTCCTTTCTTCCATGTATAAATCTCTGGCTTTCTGGTAAAAAAGCAATAATGATGCATTAGATTCCTGAGCATAGATCAGCATCACCCTACCAGTACCCTCTAAATGTCTTGGATTTCAACTCCCAGGACCTTTTGTTAGTTCAAAACGTACAAGGCAAGCTCTAGTATGATTTGGCTTACAGGATTCTCTCCTATTTATAAAATTCCCCTAGACCAGCAAGTAACAAAGTTTCAGTCCTTTCTCCTGTATATTTTGCCTTTTCCCCCAACCCCTTCCCTCTCAACTGCCACAAACAATTGGCATGGTCACTATTGAAGATCTTTGATGTTTATAATTTGCCATTACTTTTTATACAACAGAATGAGACAGCTCAGAAAACCACCACATGTGTTAGCACATTTGCAGCTCATTCCAAATCAGGTTGGGTTGTTGGGGCAAGACTGATAAGCTTTTACCATAAAGCCAAAATGAATAAAAGAGAATTCAGTGCTAGAAGATATTCAGCCTATTTGTCTATTGGCTAATAAATGAAACCAGAACTCTATTCTACCTTTGGGGGTGGGGGGTAGGGTTGAATGTCTATAAAACTTCCATTTTTTTCCTGGGAACTAACGAAATAATATCACTTCAGAGGACAAGATCATCCTCTGGTCAAAAATACAAAGTATTTTAAGCAATTATCATATTACTGTCACTGTTCTCACAATAAAGAATATCCATGAAATAAAAATCCAACTATCTATAGGACTTCAGGGCACTATCTAGAGACCTGTCAGAACAATCCTATCAACTGTATGGATACATTCCAACATCTGTTGCCTCTCCAATGCCCTAAATCGTTTTGTATAGCTAGGAATACCAATCATTCTTTAAATTTTCTCTACTATCCTTTTCATTGGTCCTCAAGCATTAGTCTGAAAAGCCTCAACAAGTAAAAGATGCCATTTCCCTGTCTCTAAAATCTTGGGATAGGCAATTGATTTATTTAAAGCACATATGCTGATAAGTCTGAGATTGCTTTTTTGCTTTTGCTTTCTTCACTCTTACTTGTAATGCACTGTAGTTGGTCTGAAACCGAAGGACGGCCTCACATATATTCCAGAAGGAATAATCTGGCCACAGAACACTCTGAAAAACGAGGCAAGAATGGGACGTCTGAGAAAAGAGAGAAAGGCACTTAATACGCAGGCTAGAAAGGAAAAGAAGGTAATCAAAACACACAACAATGTAAGATGATTTCAAAACAAATTTCCTTGCCAGTTGTTCCACAATTCTGAAATGGGCAGTACACACTGTCTCCTTTATTTATTTATTTATTTATTTTTTGTATTTATATGCCATCCCTCTCCATAGACTCAGGGCGGCTTGGGGTGGCTTTGTCAGCTTGGGGACAGGGGATCTAAAAACTGCTCAAGAAGAGCTCTGGGCAAAAAGTAGTCCAACTTAGAATCACAGAGTGTAAGGATTGGAAGGGATATCAGAAAAAGTCTAGGCAATCCCTCCATTCAGTGCATCAGTTATACTAAGGAGATTCTATACTATGCTATAGACAGCATATATATTAAAGCCCCTAGTATAGATACTGTATACTGTACCATATAGCCCGTGGCTGCATGTGTCAGCCACAGAAAGTACATATAGAAAGACCAAACTATGACTATTCTTGCCACAAAGTGACAAAAGTATCCTAAGATAGCCCTCTCTATCTTTTTTTCCTTCCTATTAATGTTTAGATTACAATTTCAAAGGCAGATATATTTTATTACTGCCATTTGCAATTATGTTCATGAGTCCTTCTAACATAAAAGTATCAGGCGAAAATGCTTAAAAATAATCTTGCTTTCTGGAGCTTGCACTGTCTTGTATAGAAATCAATCTTGCAAAAAGTTTGAAGAAAGAGCCTGTAACAGTTTCCAGAAGTATCTTAAACCTGGACATAATTCTTTGCAGCCACTATACACAGCTTCTTCCCTGCTCTAGCATTTCTTAAGGACAACAATGGGAATTTGTGAAAGAGTTTATAGCGAACCAGATAATGGTCTACCTACTTAGTAGTACCTTCACTAGGATGGCAGAAGGCCACATTTTTTTCAACAATTTCTTTGAAGCACCTATTAATAGGAGTTTCCAGGAAGAGAGTTCAGGGATTTTGTTTTGGTGTTTTTAAGAGGAGTGTTTATCATACAAGATCTTTTCTTATATCCAACAACAAAACCCAGAGAGCTGAATGTCAAATGATAGCAAAGGAGGAAAATACAATTTTGCTAATTAGCTGGTGAGATATTGCACTATAGATTTACCTGCCAGAGCATAAAATCACTAAGCCGAACTTCTCCGGATGTTCTGATCAGAATGTCTGGATGAGGAGATTTGCAGGAGTAAAGACATTTGTCAATGAGTGATTCTGATACATCACTAAGGGAGGAAGGGAATAAGGGAGGGAGAGACACCAGAATTTACTTTGGGAAGCTTAGTCTTAAGATGCAATTCAGGAATTATAATGTTGATTCATAATCTGAATTCCTATTATTGTTACAATTTGGAGCAAAATTCACACAACTATTAATGGCTATTAAGGTTATTATAGTTATTCACTATTAGTTAATGGTTTGTAGTTATTGGGTAATATTTATTAACTAATAAAGGTGCTGTTTATCATATTTGAAGTCCTACATGACACAGGGCCCAGTTACTTGAAGGACTGTTCCTTTCACCCTAGTAGGTTAGATAAATTGGGCACACTGCAACCCTCTCAGATGTTGCCATCTGATGGGACCCGAGAGGTGCATCTTCTCGGTGGTTGCCACAGCCCTTTGGAACAACCTGCCACCTGAGATCTGAAGGATCCCTACCGTTTTAGCCTTCCACTAGGCTTTGAAGACCTGGCTCTTTCCCCAAGCATTGGGTGGGGGTGAGCTGTGAGGATGTTTGGTCTGTTGCCTGGAGGAGAACAATAGTCTTGTTTTTAAGCATGTTTTTAATGGGTTGATGTGAGCCACCTAGAGTCCTTGTATGAGATAGGCAGCCATATACAGTAAGTTCTTTAAATAACTAAAAACAATTATTTACTTTAAACCAAAAATGCATGCCAGGACTCAGGTTTTCTTGGATGTCTCCAGAGTATTTGCAATTTATTAAGGATGAGAATGGCCTTAATATTATGCAATTTACATAGCTGCCACACAACAACAATTTTGATAGGAAGCAAAATTGCTTCCCAGTCCAATGTCTTTTTCCATTCTCTCTGTCAGCTGCTATGAGCATCCACCATACCTGCAGGGAGGGGGCTGAGTGTGATGCGGCGTGTGAGGTGGGACTGGCCTTGCCTGGAGGAGGACAGGAGTGAGGCCTTGGACACTCAACTGATTTGGGACCTTGACGGATGGCTGATGGAAGCCAGGCATATGCCATCAGAGGCACCTCAAGGACGCTGGACCCAGCTACAGCTGAATGACTCGTTCAATGCTACCACAGCATTGATTGGCTGGGAAATTTTTGGGGGCCAGGCAGATCTCTTCCCTTCTATAACGCCATGCCGAATGTATTCAGAGCTTGCCTAGCCACGCTGCACTCAACCACCCAATAAAAATGCCTTTTCTCTAACTCACATTGGAGTGAAGGATTGGTCTTTCCTGGGAGGTGGGGGCCAGCCTTACACTCTCTGTCTCTATATCAGCTTTCTTCTCCTTCCCAGTTGATGACGCTCAAATGCAATTGTCTTTAGCAGTTACTGCATGAATATCTGTTTTCAGCTTTAATCAACTCAATCCTAGCAAGGATATATTAGTAATTACCAGTCTTAATAGTAGTATGCTATCTCCCAAATGTTATGATTGTGCAATGAAGTTATGCCTTTATTTGTATATGGTAAACAAGATTGTGATTTGACAGAAGAACTTTTATCCTCTAAGCTAAAAGATCTCATGAAAAACATTTGTAAATGTTTTTTACAAATGTTTTAGTTAAAAAGTAAATAAGTTACAGACCATTTGCAGATACATTGGTAAAAATGGTAATTTAAACATTCATTTTCTGATAAATGGGTGTATTTAAGACCAATTTTCAGGTGCCTGACAAGAAAAGTCTTCAGTGTGAAACTGAGATCTGGTCAGTTTCAGGCAGCAGCCCAGCCAATTAAAGTCATAGCTGAGCTTGTTAACTTGCAGTTAGCTCTTTTTAGGGAAGCACTGGAAGAAACGGCAAAAAAAGGTCAAGCACAGAACGTGACTAGTTAGTGATCATTTCATTTGACAATAAAGTTGATGGAATATATTGTAGCAGTTAAATGAGTAGGTGCTATAGCTAGTGGTTAAGCCAGGAGGCCAGAAAGCAAGAGACTGTGAGTTCTAGTTCTGTTTAGTCATAAAAGTCAGCTGGGTAACTTTAAGTTAGTTACTTTTTCTCTTAGCCCAACCCATCTCATAGGGTTGTTGCCGTGGGAAAAACAGAAGGAGGATACGTTCACTGCCTTGAGTTATTTGTAAAAATAATAAAGTCAGGACATAAATAAATGAATAAAAACATCATTTTTAGCCCCCTGGAAAGGCAGAATATAGTTGATTTTTTTGTTTTAGAAAAAGAAGTAGCATCTAATTGCAGTTAAAGGTTTCAGAGCATAACCTGACCTAGATGTAAAATATAGGAAGTGGAAGTGGTAGCAAAATTGAAGTTTCCTTATTAGCAGTATCTTGTTCTCATAAGGTACCTTATAAAATTCCTTCTTGATTGCCCACTTTTTAATATTTCAGGCTTCAGTATCAGGACTAGGACAACTCGCAACGGCTCACTGTGGGACAATTCAATGCGGGATAACTCAAGAGAGAGACAAGTGAATTGCAACCGATCTTGTCTGGCTTTAGGTTTGAACCTTCTCAAGTTAGAAGTCTTTGAAGCTCGGGTGAGCTGCAATTCTCCTTTCCCATGGAAAGTTGTCCTGTATTGAATTGTCCCGTGGCCAGTTGGCTGTGGAAAGTTATCCCATTCTGTCAGCATTTGCTTCATTGGTTCTTCCAAACACTTTGCAATCTCTCTCTCTCAAAGTTTTCTCCGTGCTTTAAGTGTTTATGGAGTATTTATTTTTTTAGCTCACTCAATATTTCGAAAATAGTTTCAAGAAAAAATGTAGAGAACTTCATAATTGAACCAAGGGCCAGACAAGTGGCATGTTCTACGGCAGAAGTTTTCAATCATTTTCAAGCTGCGGACTCCAAAACATGTCGTTGCTACATAGCAGAACCCATTCTCATGAATTCAACTAATTACTAATCGACAATTCATGTATATAACTTTTTCCGAATTTTTCTTGACCTGTCTGCAGACTCCCTGGCAACTTGCCATGGACCCCAGGTTGAAAACTTCTGTTCTATGGCATTACCTGGGTTGAAGCAGTCCTTCTTCAACGCCCCAAGCCAACTCTTTCACTGCATTACTGATCTCCTGCCTTGATGTGTACGCAAAGCCAATGTTCAAGAAACACCTTTGAATATGAAAAATAAAGACCGATTATTCACAGTGTAGAGGAAGTAGACTGAGAAATAAAGAACAAATCTATGTAGTAGGAAGGATGACCCTGTACAGAAGAGGCCAACCTCATTCCATGAGCCTTACTTTTCCTGCCAGGGAGGACCCGTTGAGACTTCTGGGCCAAGAGTTCATGCACTACATTAAAATTTAGTTATGGTTGTAAGACTAGACAAACTTAGTCTCAAATAATAAACTGATACTGCACTAAACCATATGCTTAGCATGGTAATTGAACAAACCCACATTTCACTGAGTTCATTGGCCCCAACCTTCCTATCCTTTCGCAAGGGCCTAAAGACGTGGTTCGGCCAAGTGGCTTGGGGTCCTAGTTGGGGAACAGCAAAGGGGAGGTGGGTTTTTTTTTTTAGTCAAGCATATAGAACATCAACTATAATACACCTCCAATTCCCCCCTTTCCCCCCCCGACTCCCTCCCTCCTTCCCCCCTTCCCATTCCCTTCCCCCATATCCCATATTTTGTAAATAGTTTTTTAA
>JANHFO010005075.1:11086-29152 GCA_032468095.1 Pareas carinatus
ATTTCAGTGAGAGGCAAAACTGTAAGTAGGTCTTATTTTCGGAGGATGTCTTACTTTCGGGGAAACAGGGTAGTATGGCATTCTTCTGGATGTTCTGTGCCATTCCTGGAATCTGTTGGAGCCACTCTCCTAGGATAGGAGTTCTAGTCCTGACCACCACAGGGACCCTCTGGCCTTTACTTTCTACATCCGCTCTAGTTCTACTGCATCTATGACCACTGTTGTCTTTTGGTCCTTTTGTCTTCTACCACTGTCTGGTTGACTGGTTGACCTGTGCGTCTGGATCTGTTATCCTCCATGACCTTCTGGACTTAAGAGAATCCAGTCCGTACACTCTGCAGATGTTTCTATATACAATGTCAGCTGCTGGATTGTGCTGTTCAGTGCCTTTATGTTACATCTTGCCACTATGTGTTTGTTTTCTCCAAGGCTTCTCTACAACTTAGTCCTGCTTAATGCGACTTATCCCTGCTTCTATGGATCTAGCGCTTAGGGTCTATTCTTGTGCTGCTATGATCAATCCATCAGTGTTGTCTTTTAGTCCAGCCCTTTCTTGCCATTGATTGGATTTTCCAATGTCAACCTTCTCATCTACCTATTAATGGTTCATTCCATGCAGGGTCTTGACTTGCCATGGTACTTCTGTCTGATTTTCCTCCCATGTCTGCTGCTGCCTCAGGGATTTTCTCAGCAGCTCATCATTGGGTGCCATCTCACTGATGTACTCTAGGTTGCGCTGGGTATTGCCCTGGACAGTGGTTTTGATACTCACCAGACCCCACCCACCCTCTCTCCAGCTACAGTCTTTGGGTATTGGACTTGGGTTGTTATGCGCATTGTGAGGCAGTTTCCATGTCTTCCTTTGGCCAGCTCTCACACTATACCAACAGAGAATCTGATGACTGGGAGAACATATGTTTGCTGGCATGGATTTTTTTCTTCCCATTGAGTTGGCTCTTCAAGATGTATTCTATATGTCTGTCTGTCTGTTTGTCCACCCATCTGTCTGTCTCTCTCCACACACTCACACACACAGACACAGCCATCTTCATTCTTTCTCTCTCGCTCTTGCTCTCGCTCGAGAGAGATACCTAAACACAGGATAAGTGAACTATCTATGGAATTGTATGAATTGATGTGTCAGCTGTATCACTAGCTGCCAAAGGTCTTTCTAATTCAAAATATATCAACAGGTAGAATAAGAATAGAAGGGCAGCATGCACAAAAAAATAATTATACGTCCTTGTCAAATATCACTGCACTGGCTTTCTGTATCTGTCCTCTTCTGTATGAGTCACTCTATGTGAACAAGGATGCTCTGGGGGTAGATTACCACTGTATCTGGCACCTGCCTCGAGCAAGGAGAGCCATAAAAAAAATGCCTTTTTGAAGTGCTTCATATATTTCTTTACCTGTAATACACTGCTGCTTTTACTGCTTGAAGCAGGCTCATCCTTAGCTGATACCTTCTGCTGTTTCTTGTTCATCCCTAAAGACATTGGATTTACATCAGACATAGTGGTGCATAAAATACTGTATGAGATGTTCCACTTCATACAGAGAATGCAGACAGGTATTAATGCCATTGCTGATTCTCATTGCCAGCAGCCCAGAGTTAAGTAGTTCAGTACATTTATGCAGGCAACAACAATGACCCAATAATACAGCATTCTAAAACTCACTTCTGTTTCTCATAATCACTGGGAAGTTGCATGCTAAGCTCAGGTTAAAAACCAGTCAAAACTGGATTTCATATCAGCTGAACCAATCTTTAGTTTATGTGTAAAGATGGCTAAACTACAGGATATCATACAATGCTCAGATTTTTTTATTGTTGGTACCTGGATGAAAGTTACTATCTGCCTTAAAAAAGACCAAGACTATCAACTGCCTACTGCACCAGAAAGCCTACCCCCCACCACCCCAGATTTTTCACCTGACCAAGTCTTCTGTTGGAACTCAATATATAATTTTTACAGAGGGGAAGGGGTATTTCTGGATCTTGACTTTTGTATCAAACCTCTCAGGATTTTCAGGAGTAAATTGCTCTTCAGATGTTGAGAACTACAATTTTTGGCTAAAATGGCCACTGATGAACGATGCTGGGAATCGTAGTCCAGCAAACATTTGGAATGTCAAAAAATCTGTCATTTCTACTGATATTCTTGGGAGAATAGAAAACAATTTGATATTTCTTAATTACAGCTGGAAGGTTAAATGGAATCAGTAAGGAAGTAAAAACTTGTATGAGAAGACCCCTTGAGGAATCTTGATCTTAATTCATCCAAGCAGCTCATGGGGATATAGAGGGCAAGCAGAATAGCAAATGAATGTTGGTGCATGTAGATAAACGTCGTGGCACATGAAAACTTGAGGGTTTAGCTACTGCCTCCTGTTAGATTAATAAAGAATAGCATTGTATACATTTATATTTTACCTAGTGTATTTATTTCAGTACATTCTATGTACTGCAACAAAAACTGGTTTCTGTATTCCATTTTGGAATTCAGTTACTTTATTGATTCTCACTCTCAGCAGCTTTAAGATGTATGGGCATCAACTTCTCCAGCCAGCAATATGCTGAATTCTGGAAGCTGAAGTCCACACATTTAAAGCTGCTGAAGCTGAGAGACACTGAGCTTCTTAACCATCATTCTTCTACCCTGTGCATGTTTTTCTTCTAAACTCTGGCATGTTTCACAGGTGGAATAAAGCTGGCATGGCCTTATTCAACAGATAAAACCTGGAAATGTAGGCACTTGTTTGTTTTTATTTATTAAACTTATCTGCCACTCATCTTGCCTAGAGGTGACTGTTATGCACATTCCCATCCTTTATGGTATCCCCTCACATGGACAAAAGAATTAATATACATCACCTGAGTAACCAAAAGATATGCTTGACAATGGACTAAGGTAAATACCATTTCCAAACATTGCACCATGGAGCTGGAAATTGAAGTAAACAAAAAGCTAGTAAATTCTTCACTTGTTGCATTTTATCAAAGATAAACTCAGAATGACACTGTTAGTGAGGAGGGTGTTTTGTGACATGTTGAAATATGTTCTGTGACATGATGATTGTACTTTATAACATGATGAGATCATGAATGTGCTTATGATTGTGAATTACGCTCGTGATTGGGATCACGGTTTGTTGATTGCGGCTTGTATGTACTTGGCAAGATGAATGTATTTTGTGACTATGATTGTATCTCATGCTTATATATACAAATGATTATGCTTACATATACAATGATTATGAATGTATCTTTGATTGTAATCACACTTTGTTTATTGTATGTATGTAGGTACTGACTTAGGAATCAGTTATCTATACCTTCCACCGACCTGTTTGCTCCCACAGAGAGGGCCTCCTCAGGATGCCATCGGCCAGATAATGCAGGCTGGCGACCCCCAGGGGGAGAGCCTTCTCGGTGGCAGCTCCCTCCCTCTGGAATGACCTTCCTTCAGAGATTCGTGTTATTTTTGACCTCCGTGCTATCCGCCGTGCCACAAAGACCCATCTGTTTATACAGGCCGGCTTGGCCTAATCACACCTCCTCTGTTTTAAATGTTAAACTAGTTTTAAACATTTTAATTTTGGTTCAAATTGGTTTTAGATCTTGTTTTTTTAAATTCTAGCCATCTTTATATATATCTTTTTAATTATTCTTGATATCTGTGCTTGATATGTCTGTTTTTAAATGTGTTAAATGGCTGTACACCACCCTGAGTCCCTTCGGGGAGAAGGGCGGTATAGAAATCTAAATAAATTCAAAATTCAAATACTATGGATGTACCCCAGAGACAAATTCCTTGTATTTCCTTACAAACTTGGCAAAAGAAATTCTGATTCTGAATGCGGCTCTTTTGCTAATCTAAGCCCAGTTTTGGCTGGTGGATATATTTGAATTTACAAAGGCTTGCTGTGGTGGCTATGGCCAATCACAAAGCCTCCATTTATCAGAAAGCAATGGTGATGATGTACTCCTCATTCTCTCACCCGAACCCCCCAAAATCTGGCATCTCAAATGCTCTTTATCTCCTCAACATTTATAGCACATGTTGCTGGATATGATGGCTACTCTATATGGTATTTGATGAATGTATTTTTACTTTAGGATGTTTTGTTGAAATATTATAACGCTTTCGGGATCCATTCTTTTATTTGATTACACTGAATTGCCTATAAATATTGAAGAAATAATCAATAAATAATAGAGGAGAAGCCATTTTTACTTAGTCTTCTAATCTGGTCCATAACAAAACTCAAAAGGTTTATCAGTTCGGTTCCTAGTAAGCTGCATTCCTCTTCCTATAAGCAAATTCAAGGGTTCTAGGTAATAACAACAGTGAGGATTATGTCAACCGGATATTCATCTTTTGGTTCTACGATATTCTATGAAATTGTGGACTGGGCATCCATGACTTTCAAAATACATTCATATATTTGACACTTTTCACTTCTTTACCTGCAGCCTTGTATTGGAAGCAACCACTAAGCCATTCCTCAGGATCGAGTGCCAGTTTTCAATGTGTGATCCACTTAAATACAAAAGACAACACAAGCAGAAATCAAAGTAAGGAAAGCAGTATAATCAAATTAAAATGGATCCGTATTGCTATATCTGTTATTTGGTGAGAGAAGGGCTCAGTGATACATTTACTTCTATTTCTTGATACTTACTGAAATGCAAAGGTACTTCCATAAAGAGTTTTAGCAGCTCTGAAATTGGACTCTTTGGCTGGCGGACTGCTGAGCAGAAGAAATTGGTGTGGGGTGTGCATAAATTTTAATTGCTGTACAAGAACAAAAACAGAAGAGGGGAGTTTATATCAATAACAGATTGACATTTTCATGAAATTGTCATTTTGTTTTCATTATTCTGTGATCAGGGACACGGAAAAAATTATTTAGATCAAAGGCAGGCAGGTTACATTTCAGTTTTTAGAAAAACTTTCGCTGTAAGAGTAGTTAACAGTGGAACCAATTACAGAGAAAGCAGGTTATACATCCCCTTTCCATGTCCATTTCTCCTGGACATTTAATTTGAACCTTACAGTGAATTCTTAGTTTTGCTTAAGTAGCTTCTTCCAGCTTTAATTTTATGATACTATTCATTAGTCACAGACTTTGCTATGTCAAGGCCAAACTGTGTAAAAATTATTTTTGAAAGCTGCACAATTTGAAATTGGAATTTGATCTTTAAAAAATAAAGATTAAATCCTTCTTAGCCCACACATTTATCTGGATTGAACTCTTGACTCAGTACAAATATTATTTCTTCCAAAGGATCAATATACTATAAATATTATTACAATCCATATTTTAAGTATGGAATTAAAATGTAAAGTGTTTTCAAACCAATAGGAGATGCCAATGTCTTTAAACAGATTGCAACTAAAAATTGAGGAGAAAGCAGTTTTCTATATGTGATCATTCTAATATGGTTGTTTCGATGATAGAGAATGAATGAATGAATGAATTTACAGAATCTGATGACAAAACATTCATAGGAAAACAACAAATTCAGAGAGCAATTAATCCAACTGGTTGAGCTGCAATCTAAGAGTCTTTCCCATTGCTTCCTCCTACTCTCTGAAAAAATGTCCCTCCAGAAATAAATCAGTACTGATACTGTTGCAGTTTAGATGCACATTAGGGAAAAGAAATGTCTTAACATTGAAAAAAGATAGTAGTCATGGTTTCATTGGCGGTCAATAACTATGCTTTTTTTTTTTTGTCTTAGTTTACAATGTATAGTTTATTCTGATTCTTATTACTGTGTACCATCTAGATATAACCTGTGTTGTAAATAGCAATGAAAGAAATATTGATAAATAATCAAAATGGTTGATAAGATTCATAAAGGACTTCTCTGGAAGTTCACAGTAATATATCAAGTATTCCAGATTTTTTAAAACCTTTTTATTCTTTTCTAGAAACAACTTTGGATATTTTGATTTGGATATTAGAACTTTTTCCAGTGTTGATACCTCTTTCTCAAAAGCAAGATTTTTCTGGAAGATCTGGACTTGGAAGGTTGTAATGGCAAAACTCATTGGGGTTGGGATGTTAAGGCATATTTTTCCTAGACTTGGACGATTTCCTATGCCAAACAGTTCATTCTTAAAGTCTGATATTATCTATATATTTAGCCAATCTTATTCCATACATATATAATGAAAGGCTGAGTCAATCTTATGTTGGATTATTCAGCAACACAGAAAAAGTTAATAATGCAAATCCTTATAATTGTTCATAGGGAATTCTGTCGTTTTTGCTTCCTTTGAAATAGCCTAATATCCTAATTGTGACTATCTTTCACAGCCTGATCATCTCCATATACTAAAACTCTCATTACGTCCAGCTAACAAATAAAACTACCATTGAATAGTTGCAATTTTTAAAAGGCAAAGGCATAGAAAAGCAAAATCTATTGGTCGATAAACTGAAACTAATATTCTTCCAAAATCCAACTTGCTCTTAACATTAAACTTACCCTGGGCACAGGCAGCTTCACAATATGTGATCTATTACTGGAAATAACCCTGAAAGAGAGAATATGTGGAACAGTTTTTCATGCTAGCCCTGAATGCCAAAAAAAGTACTGTTGGGAATCTTTACTCCATTTTCCTTGTGTTTATATAGAGGGGCTCAACTATTGTGAGGTATAATTTGTCCCCTATCTATATCAATCAAATAAAAATGGAGAAAAACTAGTCACAAAATAAAATGTACTCTGTTGAATTCAAGGAACCTATCTTAAGAATACAAAATAAAATGTACTCTGTACTCTGTAGAATCCAAGGAACCTACCTCATTTTAATTATTTTTAATCAACATTTACAAATGGAGGGCACAATCCAATTTCAATTAGCTCAGTGTAAATTTGATTCTTTCTGCCCATCTCCATCCAAGATAGAGTGTTATAAATTCTGAAACTCTATTTTGTGTTACAATTCTCACATGAACATTCAATGCTCCAGTCCCTCATACAGGCAAGAATGCTGAATGCGCTTTTAGAAGTTGTACATGATTAAACCAGATAATGTCATAATCCACTGAGTCATTACTTATTATCTTAGAAGGAAAGAACAAATTTAGATCTTCTTCGGTTGCAGGAAATTGCGCATCGTGTTAACATGATATAAAATAACGAAGGATTTATCACAGTATTTCACAAGTACTCGGAATGTATTAAACAGACAGCATATAAATCTATGTAAGATCTTTACCACTGTAGTAGAGGATGCGCAAGTGAGTCTTGTTTGTCCATCTGCTTCTTTATTTCTAAATAAGGTGCCTATGAAATAATAACAATATAATTAGTAGCTAAGAGTTATGCTGGAACTAGACACAAGCCAGCGCTGAATCTGGTAATTCTACTAACCCAAAAAAGTGCAGCAGATCAGTTTAGCAAGTCACCTAAAGAAAAAGCTTTAAGTAAACTATCTTTTATAAGATGTTTACTACCTAGTGTGGCCAGTTCTATGTTTGAGAATGTTCTTGAATCTGCTTAGGCTATATTATTTTTCAGTTGTGCCATAGGATGGAAACTTGGTGTTTTGATTTTTTCCCCTCAGTCATCACATGACTATGCTTATATATTCAAACTGACCATGAATGCATCTTGATTGTATTCTGTTGTGCATGTATGTAATTTTGAGCACTATCACTTAAGACAAATTCCTTGTGTATTGTGTGACACAGGTGGCGAAAATAGATTCTGATTCTGACATTTCTAAATCAATGTGGATTAAGAAATTAATATCTGTATACATATTTTCAAGTACATTTGCCTTGTAAGGTTTTGCATTGACATTCTTTTTTTATATGAAGCATTCTACTTACAAAATGTAGAATTTTGGTAGCCCACTTTTCACCCCTGAAATAATTCCATATTCATCTGTTTGTCCATCCATCCATCCATCCATCCATCCATCCATCCATCCATCCATCCATCCATTCCATGTTTGTTTTTCGGAATGGGGCAGCATTCCTAAATATCTATCTTCACTACCTTTTGAAATGTGATCTTCACCATGCCTCTCATGAGTTGTAATTTACACATACTCATAAATGTCAGTGAAATATTGCTTTTCAAAAATTACATTATTGAAAGTCCTCTTTGAGTACTCCATCATAGGTCTGATCCATTTGCAATGATACCCCATGACTTTCTCACTCTTTGTAAAAGCATCACATATTATATTTTAACTGACTGATATCCTTTCACAAAAGCTTTAATACAAAAAGTAGAGAAACTATTGATGGTAAACAAAGCATGTTGAAAAATGAGTGATGAAATGAGTGACTGCAATGTCCGCCAGTCAATATAATTAATACATCATATAATGTTTTCATGAGCACAAGCTTACATGTCCTCAGGTCTGTTTTTCCTCCTAGGTTTTTGTTTTCTATTTTTTAGTAAAAAGACTTCTTTGCTAGATACACACTGAGAAGAATAATTGGTTGCATAAACAATGGTTTAGCATGGCTTGTTTGATCATAGCTTGTTTGCAAAATAATATCCTCATTCTTCAGTTAAAATCTGACAAAAGTATCTTCAGGTGATGATAGCCCTTGGTTAGTTTAAGATCAGAAATTGATTATCTCTTTGTCCTGTCTGTGCTAAAAGATGAATTTGATGCCTGGCGTTGTTCATGAACATGAGCTAAAACCATGGTTGAACTTTGAAATAAATTGGAGCACCGTGGAGACTATTCGGAGCAATTTTATGTAGTGTGCTTTCTATGCAGCTAATATATACGTCTTAAAGACTGGTGCCAAAATGCAAGGATAAACAAAATACAATAGGTTCTATCCTGGAATACATCTTTGTAAGTCTCCTCATTAGTCCTGCCTCAAAATCCTTTAAAATGCTATTTAGAATAGGATGAACTGGGGGATGGGGAGACAGAGGGAGAAGAAAAATTTCTATCACATTGGAAAGAATAATTTTCTGCATAGCTTCTGTAGTACCAGCAGATTTACAAGACTTGCAGACTTATTTTACTAACTCATATATTTTGTTCGAGGAATGTGCCTCTTCTTCATTTTCAAAAAATTGCCATTTCGCTTGCAGCTCCTGGTTTAAAAGCTACCCTATTCAGAAGGGTGCATTTTTAGGGAATTGGGGTTTACCATGGCCAGAAGGGCCGATAAATCTGCACATTCGTAGATATGTACTGTGACCCAATTTTAAGCCTTGAGTGAATGTCACCACATCTTAGTACATCATTTTGATTGCCCAATCGGAAGAGACACATCAAATTTAGCTCCGGCAGAACTTTTAGCAGTCACAATATAACCCTCTTCCATCTCCAAATGCTCTCCTGTTTCACTTAAATGAACAAGCTTTTACTTGCAAAACCATCGCTATCAATGCAGCAGATTGTCACAAATCTGTATTTACCCCTTGGCAGTTTGCTTCACTTGTTCCTAAGAATGCACACAAATACAGAAATAAACACACAAAAGTGTGCAGCAAGGAGGTACTGATTGGTCAGTCTGTATTCTCAATACTGGAAACAATCTATTTTCTCTCAAGCAGTCCTGTTCCTATTTTGAATGAAAAGTTCCTTGTATTGGCGTAATGATATCAATGGCAGCATTCAAGCTTGATCTGCCAATGTTCTGGCACATTGTTTTTTTTTTATCTTGCAACTTGATACCCACACCAAGTTTATTTGGATGGGCTTTCCTTGCACGGCTCTAGTAAAATGATAACAGCATTACACAATGCTAAAAATTCTCATAAAACAGATGTATTATATATGAACAATTTAGAGCACAACAATTCATTTACTTATTTTGCCTACCTGCGTCATTTCTCTTATGGAAGTAATGCTATCCAGTGCTTTCATGACACGATCATAATTCTTTTTCTATGGTGAAAGAAATGAAAGATTATTTCCCCCCATTGCATGTTTTAAAGTATATTAACTTTTAGAAATATCTCATATAATCACAGGATTGGAAAGGTTCATTTAGTTCCTGAGTCCAAGACTCTGCTCTATGTAATCATTCAAATCAAGGAATCCATAACAGATGACTATCCAAACTCCCTGCTTGAATATATTTTGTGAAAGGAAGTGAATGACTTCTGTGAATAATTGTTTTCACTGTTACTGCAGCTATCGTAACAATTTCCAATAATTTTATACAGGATATGAAACTTTTAGTCCCTATACCATTACAAGCCCTGATTATATCAAAATGTTGTACACATTACATCATCATGCAAATAATACAACTGATATACTTGTGTCAACATTTGTCATGATATCTGACAAAGACAAATGATGATATATTTCTCCACCTTTGCTCTCCTAACAAATAGTAAGATGCTGTTTGAAACCATATGGGGTGATACTGCTACTTTCCAATGCTTTAGAGTTATTACTGATTGTATATCAAAAATCTGACATTCAAACTGCCATACTATACAGTATGGCTACCAACCAATTGTTGTAGCCCAAAACATCTGGAGATCACCTGCCTCTCCCAAACAGATGATATTCAGATGTTTTGAACTGAAACTCACATTATCACTAACAACTGGTAATGTGAACTCGGGTTGATGGAAATCTTAGTGTGGAAATCTAAACCCAGACTGAAAAAGATAGTTTGGTACTAAGACTAGTGGTAATTAAAAACACTTATTTGGTTTAGGAGAAATAAAGGGTGAGTATATATAAGATCATTTTTTCTGCATCCAACTCTATCTTAAAATAATTATATCTGTATAATTATATACTACAGTTATCAGAACTAGACTACTATAGGCATATGTTTGAAAACACCCAAATAGCTCAAAGTAAAAGCACATTTTTGCTCTGAAATTTTAGTTGGAAAGATTTTATTTCTTATAAAGCCCCTTGCTTGATATCTTGAAGAGTAAACTTAAGACTGAACTAAGCCATAATATGGGTTGCTAGGTTTTGGTTTATTGTGTTGTATGAATCCAGTCACTGAGTTCTGTAAACTATGGCTTAGTACAAATCAGAAAACGTTTAGTTTAAGAAACAAACCACATTATAGCTTTACCACAATGTGTGAAACAAATGTTTATGAAAGTTGATTAATAACAATATACCACCTAAATCTACTGGTTTCTATAAGGAGCACTGTGACAGAATTTCCTGCATTCTTGAATAATAGAAGAAACAAGATGTATTTTCAGATCCAAGTTCATTCATTTATTTGCTCAAGCTACTGGTAGCCAACTACACTCAGAATTAAGCAGACCTTTCTTTAGCCCAGCCACCTATTCCATGACATCTTAGGTGTTACCCTGATAACTCATTTTACCAAAGCAACCAGAGCACGTGAGCGGTTACACTGATAAGAGTTTCTAAAACATGAATACATTCTTACCAAGTAGTTTTCTCCCTTCCCCCACCAGTCAATGGTTAATTCCCCCTTAAAGGAATAGGTATCATTTTCAGCTAATCAAACACCAAGGAGGAATCTGACACACTGCTGCTATAAGTAACCACACAGGGTACATATATATATATATTAATCTGAGCCTTGATCTCAGTCATCTTCCAAGGATGTGGATAAAGGAAGGAAGCAGTGTCATTTCCCTGTGTCAACACCCCTCCAAATATAAATAATACATACCCTGGGATTAAAGGCTAGCATCTGAGAGTCATTAGGATCTACTACTGAAGGGTATGGCTCAAAAATGACAACTTTTCTTGGGGATTCTAATGCAGAACGGCACATTGATACTAGTAGGTCTACAACCTAGAAAAAAAGAAAAGGCAAAAGAAAGTTAAAAAAGAGGACTTTCCCCTCCCCCCCGATAAGATCATACATGATTCACCAATAGATCTGGACAAGAACCTTGCTAAAATTTAGCAGGTTTTCAAATACAATTGTACCAACAGAAAGAATTGAGAGAATTTATATAAGGGAGCAGCTTTGGATCTGTTCTCCATTGTGTTGCGATGTCACCACTTTGACAGTAATTTAATAAGAGTGTCAAATGATATAAAGGGGCAACAAAACAGTGTCAGATTCTGTAGAAGTTGGCTGCTTTGACTCCTTTATTTGAGCAACTACTTTTCTGGGAGCAATACATTTGCTTCTTCAAATGATTAAAGGCGTGGTTCTGAACATTCATTCAAGGATTCAGATTATTTGTTTCATAAATGTACTAGATGTATGCTAACGGGTTTTCCTTCCTTCTATGTACACATATGGCAAGCTTTGATGGAATCCACATGTATATGGTTAAATGTATGGGAGCTTCTATTTATGAAATTATAAATTCAAAGAATGGCATTGATGCAATGTATCAATGTTGAATGAATGTTGAAAGAACAACTGATCTGAGTCCAGTAATGGATTGACTGAGTCCACCAGAGATATTCCAGTCCAACTCAATACCTAGAATTGAAGTGAGATTGAGAAAAATGTTCAGTTCTCCCCATAGTCAAGCATAGGAAATATATAGATGACTAAACATTTTCCCTAATCAAAATGGATTATAAAAGCCATAATGTGTGTGGGGAAAATTAATTAGGCTAAAATTAATAGGTATAAGTGATAGAGATATGCCTTTTTTGATGAAGATTTTAAAAAAACATTCTCATAGTCATTTATTTATAAATCCAGAACTTAACAAAAATTCCTAAATAAGCTTGATAATATTGCTGCTTGTTAATAATAATTTTGTGTGAATTTGGTATTTATTTTCCATTGGCGTTCCCACTGTTGCATATCAATTGACTTGTTTAAATTCTGCATTAATTTAGTCCCACAATCTTTTATTTTACCAGTTTCTGAATCATATTTCAAAATAACTTAAAATAAGACACAACAAATGCTTGGAATTTTGTGTTATTTGTTTTTCAAATTTGGCCAAATTTCTGAGTGTTCTGTCTTGTTTCTTATGATTTTTTGTTTAAAAAACATATTATTTATTTGAAAATACTGAAACCAATGAGGCATTTCTGAATGTTCTACTGAAACTGTCTTGAAAGATTTCACCTTAGTTTTAATCTTGCTCTCTAGACAAATTATTATCTTTTCACTGATCAAATTCTATAGAATTTAAGCAAGAAGTCATAAATTAGACTTAATCTTTCACATTTATTACATACTTTTGGTGTATTATTTATGATGAAGCAATCTCTTATATACTAAAACACGTTTGTTTATATCCCACCAAAATTATTTTGCATGCCTGCAAATCCAGCTCCTTCAAGAGAGGTAACGTAGCCCTTTGGCAATCCAATCCAATTTATATTTCGAGTTAAACTGGTTTAATAATATAATCTGCTTTAATAATATAATCAAAAATAATACAATCTGAAATCTGCGATATAGCCAGTCTACCTTGTACATTCACATCTTGCAAAACCTTAAACATAATCTATTAGTCTTCAGTTTCATCAAATAAAGTTAACTGTCCTTGTCATTCATTTAATATCTTTTCCCCCTAATTCTTACTGGAATCGTGTGAAAGTTTATCTTTTTAGAAATATTCATTTCTCCTTATATTCTTCCTAATTTGAACAAGGTTAACTTCTATCTTAATTTCTATATTTTGTTAAATAATTGTTGTTACATTTTCCACGTATTTAATTGGTTTAACAAAGAGAGTGAATCTTGTTATTTTCTGCAAACGTTGCTTTTCTTCTTCAGGTAAATTCCATGTTATCATCTGGGCCTTCTTTTTATTGATGTCTTAATATCAATCCTATTTCTGCCAATACTGCATTACTGATTCTTAAAAAATATCTTTGAATGGCTAAGAACAACACCATCAGCATATAATTTTTAAGTTTTATTTTTGATTTGCCAAATTTATTCTCTGGTCATATATTTTTTTTTGCAATGATTCTAAAGCCAACAGAAATAAAGAAGAGAGAAAAATCTGTCATGTCTCTTTCATTATAATGCCTGTTGCTTTAAATAATGATGGCATTTATCTAGTGGATAAACTACAGGCCTAAGGAATTAATTTGCTACGCTAGGTCAGCTGCCAATGCATCTCGCAAAGCCCAGTCATACAATTGTTCAGAGTAAGAGATTGAGCAATGAGATGACACAAACGACCAAACAATCCATCTCTTCCCTTTTACCTAGATGTCATCACTCTTTTCCCAGGCCATTCTGACTGGGCTGATAAATGATAATACTGATTAGAGAGAAGGCCTGTCGATCACTGAACCTACTAACTACCCCTCACAGCCTGATATTTTATGTAAAACCAGTTTTAATTCTCTCTCTGGCTCCTGCGTTTTCAGAGAAACAGATAAAACCTTCAGGTTTTTAAAGGCTGAGGAATGAAACAAAAGACTCACATTACCATCTAAGTGGTGATGAACCTATGTCAGAGGTGGCACACAGATTTTTTTACTAGAAAGCCAGAGGGGTGTGGGGCTCCCCTCCCCTTCTCCATGTGCTCCTGAGGACATTTCTGACACCACCTTCCCCTCCATCCAGCAGCCCAATGGGAGCGCTTCCTCCCTCCTGTCTGGGGTAAGGTGGGCAGTGCGTAGTCTGTGGCGAAGGTGAGAGAGGAGAGGAGACAGGTTGGAGGGGAGCATAGCTCACAGCAGGCTACAGAAGGCCACAGGAAGGCTTGCGGCGAGCTCGTGTAGGTTGCGGGTAGGGTGGCTGGGGGTTACCGATGGTTACAGGAAGGGCACGTGTTGCCGTGTTGGTACTTTGTGATAAATAAGTGACTTTTTGGTTGCAGTTTGGACACTCAGTCTCTAAAATGTTCGCCATCACTGATCTAGATTTAGCTTTTATCTGATATGCACCATTATACATTCAACAAATATTTTTATGTGAAGAAGGTAGACGATTCTGGCTTTTCCAGATGCATGCTTATTGATGGAAGGATTCCCAGAAAGCAGGGACACTAGCTGTTTCTATGGTGCAGGCCCTAACAAAATTAACTAATCAACCTTCTTCAGTTGGGTGTTTCCCAGATAGCCTGGGCAAGAATGGGTAATCTGTGATCCATTCACTTTTTATTATTCTTCCCTGCTTTCCACGTGTGTCCCCTCCCCCAAAGCAATCTTCAATGGATAACTATGAAAACTTATATGTACCAATGTCATCTTTTCAGCAAGACTTATTAATGCTCTTATGCCTTCCCTTTTCATTCAAAAATGATAATGCTAATTAAAATTCAAGTGCTACATAGAGCTTATAATAATTTTTGACTTTTAAGACGCTACCTATTTTCACATTTGGTGGACTTGTAAAAAAGTTAAAGCATTTGGGATAAGAATTTGGTGGATTATGCAGAATATTTTGAAAAAAAGGATAAAATTTACTCCACAATTGTTCTTATTGGGTATAACTACAGATTGTACTGTAGTGGAAAACAAATTGACGTTAAATTTAATAACAGCGGCAAGACATTTGATTGTGCAGTACCAGAAGAAGGAACAATTACCTACTATTGAAGAATGGACATTAAAAGTAACGAATTTAGCGGAAATGGCTAAAGTTTCAGCATATCTGAAAGACTGTTCTCAAGAAAGATATATACAACAATGGAGAAGATGGATTGATTATATACAAACAAATATCAGACTAAGAAGTATTATATAGCTTATGAATGAATAAAATAGAGGTTATTAGTATATTTGTATTTTGGAGCGTAAAAGAGGAGTTAAGATTGCAATGGGAGGGTTTTTTTCTAGATTATTAGCATAATTTAGTTTATATTTGTTAGAAGTTATATTCTGTATCTTGCTCTGGGAAGTCGGAGGGGGAGGGGGGAGGGGGGAAATGTTTTATGTTTGTGGTTTTTTTGTGTTTATAAAACTTTTTAATAAAAAAGTGACACTTGAACCAAATTTGGTGTCCAGCAAGCCAAAGCTTAAAGCTTCACAGTCTGAAATAGCTTCTCAAAGTTCCAAGATTCTTTTTCTTTGACTTTATTTTAATTTCACATCTGAAAGCCTCCATAAATTAAACCTTCCCATGTGACTCACGTGCCCCTCACTGATTAAGATATGCCCCTTCTGTTCAAAGAGGGACCTTCCTGTCCACATGATGGATTTGGTGTGCATCTTGATGGCATTCTTGTCAGGTTCAGTTCTTCTACAGCCCCGTTCTCTGTTGGCATTTGCTGAATAGAGTTTCAATGGCTTGATCCAGATTAGAGGGCCACCATATGGAAACCCAGCCACGCTCTCTTCCTTTCCATTTATAGTCCTCCTCTAATTTGCGTTCAACACTGTCTTCCAGCTCTTTCTTCTGAATAGAATTGGATCCTACTTTTCTTACCCTCTAACCCTGAATTTCCGCAAATCTCAGATTTACTCACACCTAGCTCTTCTCTATGACATTATTGCTTGGCTAGGATTGTAGGAAGAGAGACTGTTATTCTAAATCAAGAGTCACGTGGCAGGTTGGGGAGTCAAAGAGATGACATTGGAGAAGGTATCCAGAAGGTAGGATAGCCACATGTATTGAAACATGGATCAAGTGGGTGAGTGGGTGAGGAAGTATTAGAGACTGCCCCCGGCCAACTCTCTGGAGTATGAAAACAAGGAATGGGAACAGAAAACTCAAAGAGATTTGCAAGACTCTGCTTCTCATTGAATTACAGGTGGTCCTTGACTTATAGCCGCCCTGAATCCATGGAGAGGGGCGGCATATAAATGCGAATAAATAAATAAATAAATAAATACATACATACATGTTCATTGAGTGACCATTCAAAGTCATAACGGCACTGTAAAAAGTAACTAATGACCATTTTCCACCATTACGACCTTTGCAGCATCTCTGTGGTCACATGGATCAAAATTCTGATGCTTGAGGCAACTGGTTCATACTTACGACCGTTGCTGTGCCCCAAGGTCATGGGATCCCCTTTTGCGACCTTCTGCTAGGCAAAGTCAACAGGGACACCAGATTCACTTAACAACCGGGTGACTCACTCATCGACTGCAGGGATTCACTTAATAAAGGTGGCAAGAAAGGTCGCAAAATCAAGCAAAGCTAGCTTAAGAAATGTCTCCCTTAGCAACAGAAATGTTGGGCTCGATGGTGGCTGTTAAGTCGAGGACTGCCTGTATAGTTTTTTTTTCTAATCTTTTGTAGTTTTCTGATTTATCGTATAAGAGTTTGCAGAGAGCAACTTTTCTGAATAACAAATTGATACCTTGTTTTCCCCGAAAATAAGCCCTAACCAGAAAAAAAAGCCCTAGCGTGATTTTTCAGGATGCTCGTAATAGAGGCCCCACCCCCAAAATAAGCCCCAGTTAAGATCATCAGCCAGACGGTCGCATTGAGTACCGCATTTCCCTAGAGAATAAGACCTAATTGGAAAATAAGACCTAATGCAGCTTTTGGAGCAAAAATTAATATAAGACCTGGTCATATTTTGGGGGAAACATGGTGGTTACTATCAACATTTTCCAAGATGAATTTTCTGTACTTATTCAATAGCTGAAAGAAATTAAGACAAACTTAAGTGTGATGGAATTAGTGGGTTTTCTTGGGGATGTCATATCATGCTATAGTGTGGGATGAAAGGAAAATAAGACTGAAAGATGTAGAAACGCGTACCTGCTGTTCTTATTGTAAGATTCTTCATGAAAAAATAAAAAGAATATGGAAAAGAAGGAAGTATGAAAATTACTTACCTCTGTCAGAACCAATGATGGATCTTGGGTATCTTGGTGTCAAAGGTATTTTTATTCGTTCTGTTCTATACTGTAAATTGCTGGAGGAACCTACTTGAGAGTGGAAAATGAGGGGGGAAAGATAGATTTAAGGAGGAAAAAAAAGAAATAAATTCATTTAAATTCTGAGTCTTTCAAGAAACCATCTAGGTTGATAACAAGACTCTTTGAAGTGAGTTTTACTTGGTAAGAATTCTCATTTGGATTCACCCAAACTAGAGTTTATGGAGATAGCTCCACAGTTCTAAACATATTTAAATCAAATGCAGGATGGGGAAGCATCTTTTTAATCAATTAATCAATCAATTTAGGAGTAGAGGGTAACCTCTCCCCATCACTCTGAAGTCCCTCTCTCCAAAGAATGCTGATCACTTCATCGACTTTA
>JANHFO010005075.1:84520-100571 GCA_032468095.1 Pareas carinatus
TTTGTATAAATTAGATTAAATCAGATTTTCTTTTCTCTTATCTCTTACATTTAATTTATTTTGCTCATTACTTCTTATGGTTTTTCTGAGTTTTATATAACATAGCTCACCTGAAAAAGAACAGCATGACTTTGCAGGCAAATATCTGTCTAATTAAAAGTCTCACTGAATTTAACCAAGCTGAGTTCTACATAAGTAAATATTGTTGTTTTGTAAATGTACATTAATAAGAATACATTTTTACTTATTTTAATAATATAATGGATTGGGATTTCTACAATAAACAAATATTGCTGTTTGAAAATAGATGTAAAATCTTTGGTGGGAAATAGATTTTTTTCCACCGTACACAAAAAAAGACAATTTTATAATAGGAAATAAAAATATTAACTAAGATCCTAATTTATAACAAAACCAAGACTACAGGATTTTTGTGCACAAACTGCACAGGCCCTATTAGTGGTGAACAGTGACAATCTAAGTATTGCAGTGATGCAATTAATTTAAATGACAAATGAAATCCAATCTGGATTCCCTATAAATTTATCTTTACCATATTGCTGATTTTGGGAATTTTTATTTTGATCACAAAACTGCTGTTGCTTTTAGTATTTGAAGACAATCTCTAACAGCTGGAAACACTACTAAATTGCTAGCTGTTTTCAGAAACACTTTCTAATATAAATGTACCTTCATAAAACAAAAATAAACAATGCACATTCATTTGAATTACAAATCTGAACAGTTCTGAAGTGGCAGAATATTGTGAGATATTATGGAAGTTAGATCTGCCTTCATTGAGATTACATATTCCCAATGAGGAAAAAAGAGAACTGCAGAATAGGATATGAAGACTGTTCATCTTATTACCTATAGATTCCATATTGTATTTAAATTTCATCTAGATGACTGATAACTCTTGTTTACCTGCCCTCCATAGTAAAACTCTTCTGAATCATTGTCTCCTTCGGAGTCTTCTTCAACCACACTACTGTGTCTTGATTCCTAATTAGGGGAAAAAAGAGGAACTGAGTAAGGTTTTTGTTTAAATATGCTTTGTACCAGACTACAGAACACTCATGGATTCAAAACGAAAAAGGTTTTAGAGTATGCAGCACTGCAACTGTAGCCATTAAATGAAGTATGTTTTCATCCAGAATTGCCTGGCTGCTGCTTCATCTATAAATTGCTTCCATCTTCCATTAATTTTCACATTCTATAATCTAAGAGGTAAGTTGAGACAGAAGCAGACACAAAGACAGAGGTACATGAACTCTAAACTTGTTTACGAGTTATACATGATTGGCAATCATCCAGTCATTCAGATAGCTAGTCGTGATGGTATATAGGGATGACCTTGAGGAATGAGTGAAAGAGATGCTACCTAGGGATCGAACAGACAAGAAGGGGGAAGGGACTGCAGTTGCTTAATGGTCAGAGAAAGAAACTTAAGAAGGACCTATCCTATTTAATCAGGCTGTAAAAGGAGACAACTTGTAGCCCTACACTAACGCAGAATTGGCTCATCTGGTTGTGTTTCTTATCTGGTTACCTGGAGGGCTGATACTATGCGTCAATTCTTTGAACTCTTTGGACTAGGAGTTGTAAACTGTCTATGGCTGGAAGAAACGCAAGAACAATTGAGGATGGCTCAGGTATGAGATGACATCACAGAATGAGAAGCTTGTCAGGTACGGCATTGTGGGACTGCACTTTATAAAGGCGATAATAGACATTGTAGGGCTCAACACATTCATTTGGACCAGTTATGCTGCCAAAATTGGACATTTACTACTTTTAACTAAGCAATTTTAGGGTAGTCTGGAAGATGCAGTCACATATGTCCCACGAATTACCCATCTCTTGTTTAAATGCCCCCACCTGTCTAAGCAGTTGCGATTAAGCAATATCTCTCATCAAACACTTGTCTGTGTTACCACTGTTTCACCAATACAAAGTGCATTTTAATGTAGGAGAACTAGGGAAAACATTTATGTTGAACAAAATCAAAGATCTTTGTAGCCATGACTTGAAATTCAGATGAAAATAGTATTCCTAATAAACTAAAGGGTTCGACTTGCAGGAATTGTGTGAATGTACTAAGGAATACAGCCATCTAAAACATTTTTCTGGATCCCTTTCAAAAGTTGTGTGCAAATTGTAAATTTTAATGTTGAAAACCATGAGATCATTAAATATACAAAGACATTCATATAATTCAATCTGAATTAATTCAAGACAGATCTAATATTTGTCCAGACTCTGCCAACTTTCTTGAATACTGTAACCTGCATACTATACAAAGACTAAAGGCTCAAAGTAAAAAAAATTACCAAGATAGAAGAAAAAAATATGTAGGTCAGAGTTGAATTGTGGAATACTTAGTATACTCTGAGCTTGGTTGTTTCCCTGCAAATGTTTCATCACTTAAATAGTTAACATATTCAGTATAAACACCCTTGGTTTGATTTTAACTGTATTTGCTTTTAATTACATTTAAATTTAATTCCCCTCTTTGCAGACATTTTTTTCAGAATGGAGCCTTGACAAACTATTCCAAGATCAAATCTTTAAAAAAGAGTTGGAGATCTATGGCCTAGAATGATTTTATACGGCTATTAAACTAGAAAGCAACATCTTTTGTGTGTACAACATTCCTTCCATTACTGAATATATGTGGAGGGAGGGCTTCTCTGTTGGTGAACTCAACTAACATGAGACAACTATAAAAAGCTGTATTGCAAAAATGTGAGCAATCTTATTTCTTCTTAAATTCTTTGGTAGGAATAAAATACAATGCCTGTTAACCACAGGCTTTCAAGAAAAGCTTTAAGGCTCATTTATTTTCCATGGCCTTCTGCTGAGTTGTGCTTTTTATAGAATTGTTAATGGTTGTGACTGCAACATTTTGGCTTCTTAAAATATTTTAGGCATGACAACTTTGTTTTCTTGTCACATCTGTATTTTTTATTAACTCTAATATTGATATTTTCATAGTTTTTATATTTTGAGTGGACTTTATTTCTCATCACAAAAGATGGCTTAATTTTAATAAATTAAAACCTATCAAATTAAAATAGCCAAGTAAAATGTTTGGCATACTTAATGGGAAAATCTTGGAAGAAAAATATGTTTCTATTTATTTCTATTGAAATATTACTAATTGGCCTGTTTTCAGATTCTTCCAGATAAAATGACTGTTACATCCTAACAAATAATATGTAAGGTGATGAAATTTGCTAGTAGATATTGGCGATGGCCACCAGTATAGATTCTTCCAGGAAAAAAATTAATTAATTTGCACAAAAAAGTTTAAGTAAGCAAAGGCTATTGATGTGTGTGGAAGGTAATTTTTACATTCAAGATCACAGGCGCCTTTCATTACCATTCGATAGGGAACAAGAAATATGAACTTGTGTCTAGCTGATAGATCTTTTGGAGGCACCAAGTTGAGTTTGGGCCTTTGATGTACAATTTCAGTGACTACGTAACATCCTTTCCATTTATTTTTGGATCATGCAGCCTTACCTGCAACGAAACTATCAAGCAAAATGTACTCAGATAGAGGTAAATGTTGACTTGTGTGGCATCACATCATCACGGAATAATGTGACTTATGTCTATCAGAACATAATAAAGCACATACTATAATTCTGGCATGATTTTAGCTTATTAGATATGACACAATTTCCAGGATTTTTTAGTCATATGAATTAGGAAACATACAGATTCCAATAAGCATAAAAATTCCATCACAGGGGCAGTTTGTAGAATAGATTAGAAAGATTAGAAGAAGATACAGGTAATCTCCCTGATCAATGACAGTAATGGAGCCTGCGTTAAGTCGTGATTATCATTAAGTGGATCACTCATATGACCAACCTGATTTTACTGCACTTATTTTAAACAAATTACCACGGTCATTAAACAAATCCATAGTTCTTACACAAACCCATTGCTTGCCATTGGGGGTTGCCAAAAATCAGAATTAAATGACAGTTTGCAAAAATGTTGTAAATTGTGGTCACATGGCCGTGGGACGATGCACAAGAGTCATAAATGCAGAATGGTTTCCAAGTCCCCTCAAAATATGGTCATGGGATTAGAAGGGGTGGGGGTGGCAGACATTGGAACCAGACCTAAGTTTATTTAGGGAAGGAGAGGGATCTATCAGAACTTTAAATGGTCACTAAGTGACTAATCGTAAATTGAGGATCACCTGTATCTTAGAGGAACATTTCCTCAGTGTTAATTTCCTTTTTGATCGGACCTTTGAAAACAAGTATTATCAATTTTTTTTAAAAAAAAATACTGTACCTCTCCATTTTCTCTTTGTAACTTTGACTTTATAAATAAACAACAGTTGACATCGTTGGTCTTTCGCAATTCTAAAGAAAAGTAAGGGAAAATGATGAAATTAGCAGGTTAAAGCATCTGTTAAGGTATGTAGATACTTGTCATCCATGAGAAGCTTTACATTCTTGCACTGTAGCTGTCAGAAATTTGAGATATACACATAGCTGGTCTAATGATGGTCTGTGAGACAGGGCATTCAAAATGTCATGGCCAAGAAAGTTTCAATGAACCAGCAAGCAGATAATGTTTGCAGAAGCATTTTCATCAGAAGTGTATGTCAGCTGACCTAACAAAAAAAGATCATCCTGTATTTTTTGCAAATCTCTCACTTTGTTTGCCTACCAGTTTCTGCTAATGGTGCTATTATAAAAAAATAATTTTAACTCTCCCTGTTCAATTAAACAAATGTAACATGGCTTTTTATTTATGGGCAAAAATACTGGCTATTTATTTATTTGTATCCCATCACTTTTACAAATTCAAGGAAGCAAACATATCCCACATACCTTCCTTCTCCTATTTTCCAATAATAACAAACCTATGAAGTGGCTTGGAATGAGAGAGCGAGACTGGCCCAAAGTCACCCAGCTGGCTTTCATGACTAAGTCAGATCTTGAACTCACCAACTCCTGCTTTCTGGCATGATGCCTTAAACCACTTGCACCACACTTAAAGTCCAAATAAAATAAATAAGCTTGTGTATAAAGAGCACAGCCTATGTTTACTGAGGATAGCCTGAGTTGTCTGAAATCATTTAGCATCTGCAAGCAAATGGTCAAAGCACTGCTCTTATTACAAGTGTGCTGCATTTCTCTGTAGTCAAACATCAAAAATGTCATTCAAAAAGCACAACAAAGAATGTTATTTCTGAGACAAATCAGAAAGCTCAAACTGCCCAAGGAACTGCTGACAAGAGTTCTACAAAGGAATAATTGAGTCCGTAATCTGCATCTCAATAACTGCCTGGTTTGCCGCTGCAACCAAATAAGATAAAGACAGACTTCAAAGGATAATTAGAACTGCAGAAAAAATAATTGCTACAAAACTCCCCTCCATTGAAGACCTGTACACTGAACCAGTCAAAAAGAGAGTGGTGAAAATAATTATAGACCTCTCATACCCTGGGCATAATCTGTTTCAACGTCTTCCCTCCGGACGCCGCTGCAGGGCACTGCAAACCAAAACAACTAGACACAAGGATAGTTTCTTCCCCAATGTAATCAACCTGCTAAATAATGAGGGGGGTGTTTCATGACATGAAATGTGTTTTGTGACATGATTGTACTATATTTATAACATGACATGATGAATGTACTTATGATTAAGATTGTGGTTTGTCAATTGCAGCTTATACGTACATGGCAAGATGAATGTACTTTATGGTTATGAATGTATTTTTGATTGTAATCACAGTTTGTTTATTGTATGTGTGCAGGTATTGGGCATATACACTGGAGACAAATTCCTTGTGTGTTCAGACACACTTGGCAAAATAGATTCTAATTCTGAAAGATGATGATGAAGATTAAAAATATGCTTATATACGAACAACTAAAAAAGCTCCTTCTCAACAATCCAGTCAAGGTTTGGTGTTTTTAGAGTCTTACGTTTTTAAATGTAATGTAAAAAAATTTTGGGCCAGGGGCATAAGTACAACTTAATTGAGGGCAGAGGAAAGGCTGAGGAGGATCATACCATCATCTGCTTTCCCCATTGCTGCAGTCCTGAGTCGATGAAGGTCTTCCCATTCTCTCCTCAGGCATCCGAAGCATCTCTTTCCCACTCCAGCTTGAGCTTCTGTACCCACCCACCTTCCTCAGAAGATTCCCTGTTTCTTAGCAGCAGCAGAATAAAAAACAACTCTGGCTCATGGCATGATCATCTGGATTTTTCAGCTTGGGTATGATTCCCGTTGTCCTGACCTTTCATTCCTCCACAAGCTAAAAGGAAGGTAGAGTGAAAAGACAAAAAAAGAGTGTCCGGCTACGGTCTGAGGCCACTGCTTCTACTGATTACAGCCCACAGAGGCACCTCCTGGAAATTATCAAATAATGGCGGTACTTCAAAAGAGGGGGAACAACTATAAGATCACTCCCATCAACAAAAAAACTAGTGCTAAGTTAAATAAGCGTAGAAAAAAAGAAAAAGAAAAAGGGGAAAGCTAGGCCTATATCCTGGCCAAAAAGATAGGAAAAATTAGCCTACATTTTCATTCTCAACCCGGCCATATTTGATAACATACTTAATGATGTTGCCAGTATACATTTAAAATATGTATAATTTTAGCCATCAAAATAATAGCATCTTTTCAGGTGCTCCATTCCATAATAGCCATAAAACATTCTGAGTAGGTCCTAAGGACCATTTTCTATTTCCAGTTGGTCTATTTATTTTTAGACTTTTTCTAAGCCACACCTGCCGATAGCTGCCATGTGTCTTGCTAAAGCATAGGAATGCATAAATTTAGCCCTTTTTGTAGGTCATACAAAGCAATGGGCACAAAGAATAGTTAACATGCTTTCCCCAATCTAGCATCCTCTAGATGTATTAAGATTACAACTCTGAGAGCTGATATACAAAGGGAACAAAAGGTTGGTGATGGTTTTGTAGTTTAACATCCATTTTTACTGTGGCATTAGGTGTGATCTCTTCGGCCTTGATCAATGTTAAGAAATATTAAACATATCTTCCTTGGCTTCAGAAATGTCTACCGGTGATGTCAGTGTAGTCCAGCTGTAGGAGAAACAAGCCACATTCTGCTCAGTGTAATAAATTAGATGATATAAAACATCACCTGTAGAAATTCGGTGGAAAATCACTGGGATTGGCTCTGTTGTAACTAGCACATCTTCATCATTATCTGAACTGGACACATAGGTGTTATCTGCAATAAGGCAAAGAAAACACAATTTTTAGCTTACACAGAAGCCTCTAAATCTTACGAGTGACAACAAGATGCAAAATGCAAGCAACCAACAAATATCAATATTCACAGGTCTCATGGAGACTAGACCAAGGCATAGCATTAATAAGGCAGAGTCAAAAGGGCAACTGTTGCCTTGCCTCTGATGAATTAATGATAAAAATGTACCCAATGATCAGTTTTATGGGCCTAGGCTGTAATCCATAACCCACTTAGTCAACGCCTTAAACTATTTTTTTAACTGCTCATTGATTTTCAGTCCCATTTGGAAACCTGAACATGCTTTTTCTTAGCCTATTTCTCTTTCATTTGGCAACCATTAATTTGCTTAACCCTTCGACAGGTTGCAAAAAAAATAAAAATCCTGAAACAAAGATGTTGATTACCTTTTATTTACTTTACCTCATCTCTATGAGGTCATGACCAGTGGTAGGCAAGTGACCCTTATTAATCATTTGAGCCTGGTTGTTGGAAGATGAAAAGTGTATCCACTTCTACTCCAACCAGGGACTGATCAATCAGGGTTCCATTGTGGGAGGTAGAAAGCTGGGTAAGAGCTGTGTTTCTCAAACTTGGTGACTTTAATATGTGTGGACTTCAATTCCCAAAATTCTGGAGCCAGCAACACTGAGGAATTCTGGGAATTGAAGTCCACACATGTTAAATTTGAGAAGCATTGGGAAGCACGAACAGTTCTTTGTAATTCAATAAGCTCAGACAGACTATTTATTAACTTGCCACTACTTCATGCTGTTATTCATTGGAACATACTTCTTAAACTATAATGCCTCCTAAAGGAGTCATTGTGTTGTATATTGTATTGATTTCCAGTAATGGAACTTTTAATCTTTGCACTGTATATTGAAAAGCTTTTTTAATTTTTAATTCTTTTGAACGTTGGCTTCTTTATCAAGCATATATATTTAGGCAAGAGATGCCTGAGAAGTCTAGAATATGCCTGCAGTGTATATTGGAAGAAGGGGGTGATGGCTGTGGAGGTGACTGAAAGGTCATTTCAATGCAAGCTTTGCGAGAAAAATCTTTTCAATGGGAGTGAAGTAAAATGACTCCCATGCTGAAGCAATGAGATGTACAAGAATTTCTGCACATTAGCAGAACTCACTTCCATCAAACAGAGATAAGGAGTGGCCATGCCTGAATTTTTAGCAGAAGCAGGGAGCATCATCAGTATTGTTAACAGTTTGTAATCTGTCCTAACCATATTCAGAGACAACATACAACACATATGCATTTTATAGAAACATATATAATGTTAGTGTGTGTTGTCCCTATTTTTACTTGCAATGATAATGATATAGATGGTGTGTGTTCTAAGTGTATGGTTATTTGAGATGTATATTTGAATGTATTTATAGTGCTGTCCATCTCAAATCAATGGTCATGATTTCCCTATCAGCAGCATCAAGAAAATCCAAATTTGGTGCATATTAACTGAATGCATAGGCATTTACTTGTTGTTTACTTGTTTATTCTTTTTCCTAGGTATAATTTTCAGCTGATTTGGGATAACTCCAAATACACCTTTTTCGATTTAGGATATTGTCTGAAGCCTATTCTTGATAAATCAGTATTCCTCCTCTACTAAAGCTGTCATTTTGGGGAGAATTATTGATCTATGATTGTATGAATGTACTTTATGAGTATAAATGTATCTTACGATTGTAATCACAGCTTTGCATCTTTAGTCTTATGATTGTAATCGCAGCTTGTCAACTATAGCCTTTAAGTAAGAATAGAGCATGTACACCGGACAAAAATTCCTTGTGTGCCCAGACACATTAGGTGAATTAATTCTATTCTATTCTATTCTATTCTATTCTATTCTAATTCTAATTCTATTTCTTATTCTATTGATTTGCTTAATATGATTGGTTAGCTTTTGAATACATATTTATTGAGGGACTAGACTGAACAGGAGACCCATTTGGCAGAGGTTGCTGGATTTAGGAAGGCTCACATTGCCACAGAGCTGTTCTTAGTGCCATAATATCTGATATTTAATCTCTATTTAGCTACACTTCTTTTTGTACCCATCAAAAGAAAACCCAAGCACAGTGGCTTCTTAGATCCACCGTTATTTGATCATCATTTAAACAATTTGATAAACTACTTAAACAATATGCTCTTTCCCTCTCCTAAAAGGAAGAAATATGGGGACTATCCTGAATCCTGTAGGTTTCAGAAGAGTCTTGGGGGGCCCTCATGTAGTTGACCAAAGAAGGATGTTGCAAATTAATTATCAAAACCCTCAAAATTACAACACTCTCTAGGAGACCTAAATTTCATGCTGGTAAATATATGGGCATAATTGAACAGGTAACATGGTTTAAGTAACTGGGAGGAATGTTTTTCATTCATTTGGCAGCAGGTCAAAGAATACTATATACTCTGCTCATAATGCCCACATCTGCTGCTCTCATATTTTTAAGAACCAAGGTAATTACATTCCTGCTACTGTAAAAATTTTCATATAAAGACATTTACATGCATGCACCAAAGTATGTTCTTGCTTGTTTGTGTATGCTACTGTAACGCAGGAAAACTTTGAATGGTTTATATTTCTTTCATTCAGTAAGAAGTTTGAGGGGGAAAAAAGCAGTGCAGCACAATAGCCATTAGCAATTACAACCGCCAGTAAATGAGGTCCTGTTCTTGATTTTAATCTGGTAGAAAACAGGTTCAGGCCACATTTTAAAGAGGAAATTCTAGCTTCCATGCAGTATTAAGAAATCTTTTCATGTATTTTGAGGTTTTTATGGTAAAAGTGGAACCAAAACCAGGGATAGCTATATTTAAATTTTGGCTACAATTATCCTACCTGCAGATGGGCCTATCTCCTATAACAGTGCCCCCCAACCTTTTGGGCACCAGGGACTGGCTCCATGGAGAAAGGTTTGGTTTTGCATCCTGCCTGGATCTTACAAATAGGGCTTGGGCTTGTTTGCATAGCCCGGTTGCTGGCATGCCACAGACCGGTGCCAGTCCAGGGACCGGGGGTTGTGGTCCCCTGTCCTATAACTTTAGAGATGGTTTCCAATTAGTATGGAAGAGAGAGCTGATTATGATGAAACTGGTGTTATTTATGGCTAATGTCCTAATGATAATAAGACAAATAAAATGCGCACGCATGGAGCGGGATCTGCACAAAAGACTTGAAATGCACAGGCTTCCCTCCTGATGTCAAGTCTTTGGCCCATGAATGTTCAAACAGTGCCAGAAAATTTTTCTCCTGCATTGATTTCCCCACCCATTTTCATTCAGTTTGATGGAAATTGCTACATACATTTCTATTTTTTAAAAAAGAAAGAGAGCTTCATCAAAATCCTGATAGGAGGAATGTGGTGCTCTTGTGCTCACTTACCAAAAGGCATCCATTAAGTCCTTTATCGTTCCTTGTATTGAATTTCCCATTCGCCAAATCAATTCAATCTTACAGGAAGCTATTTCAAGGAAATTTCTCCCACTGAGCTCTTTGAACCCAGAAAACATGGGATGGAATGAGGGAAACGTCCCCAACCAACCAAAAACAAAACAAAACAAAACACCCCACCCCTCCAGTGTTACCAGGAAAAACATCTTTTACTATCTCCAACAAGAAAGGAATGTCAAAAGCAAAAGCGAATGAGGGTTAAAGGAACAGTCTCTTAATCACTCCAAGAAAAAAGGCAGAAAGACAGCAGTCTCTGTTGCAAGGTAAACAAAAAACAAAAAACTGCAAGGCAGTTTTCAACACTAAAAATTAACTAAAAAGTTTTTTTTCACTATCCATGAAGATGAGAAATCCCCTTTTCTTCATAGACCACATGCTTTAGTTACAGTTAGCACATTATCGCATCAGCAATAGCTGAAAGCAAAGGACATTTTTGGATGTCGGTTTTTCCCCCTTTTGCCTCTGCGTGGTTTTATATACATATATAAAACCCTGATTCACAGCAGCTATTTATATAAAAGCCCTTTTAAAAAAAACCAGGCAAACCACATTCTTTTCCAGATGCACTGAATTCTTACATTCTCACCCTACTTAAGAGGGGAAGGCTAAAAAAGAGAGAAATAAAGGGTGCAAATGAGGTGGCTAATGAAATGCGATTATTGTGAAGGTGATTCTGGGGCACAGTAATGGAACGTGAAACCTCTTTTACTGTCAGCAGCACCAAAAAGTCACACTTTACCTGGGTAATCCTCAGAGACGTGCACCGAATAGGAGATGCTGTTAAAAAAAGCAGAAAAGGATAAAGAATAACATAAGAGAAGCAGAAGAATAAATTGTGCTGCCCACATATATTTATTGGTTTTTCACAATTTAACAAAGCAGTTGCTTTACCAGGTTTCGAAGGGCCTAGTCCAAACCTAAATACATAGCCCAACATAGCATGAAAATTCTTCCAGATTTCCCCTCCACCTCAAAGAAGTACCCCTGTAGTATAAAATGGCATTTTGGGAGGGAAGAGGGCAGAAGCAGGGAAAACGAGAATGAACACTGCTCAAATGTCCAATTAGTGTAGCAATGTTTCCCGTTCTCTGTCCCCATTTCTATTCTGAAAGGAAAACATAATGCATTTGCAATGTACAAATCACTTAAAGCAAATTTTCTCTAAGGCTATTTAAGAAGTCCTTTGGGGTCACATCCCTGCAGTTTAGATGAGGGCGGGGTTTGCCTACTGCAGATTTTGGTAGAATGACTGCAATCTATTCTATGCAAGAATAATTTGTTTTATCGATGATGACATCAGTTGCTTAGCATCTTAGCGGGGTGTTATTATTTTGGCCAAATGAAGTAGCTATTTTGAACCATGCATGGGATTATTATTTTTTTAGAAAAGATTCGCATCAATTCCTTATGTAGGGGAATTCATTCATAATCTTAGTCTTCTCTAATCATTTCAGGAATAGTCCCACATCAGAGAACTTCCTCAACTTAAGGACCAGTTGGTTAACATACAACAGTCTTGGAAAGGGTGCTTTACAGCTCAGCCAGCTGTCATACCCCCACAGTCACATGATCACATTTCAGACACTTGGCAACTGCCTCACATTTACAACTGGCTATAGCCTCCTGCAGTCTCATGACCATGACCATGATTTGTGATTTTTTTTTTGCTACTTGAATGTTTTTTGCCAGTTTCCACACACAAAAAAATCCCTTCAGGAGAACGGATTTGTACTTATAAGCACATGATTTACTTAGAGACCACCATAAAAACTGTAAGAAAATCTGGTGCAATCATATCAGTACCTCGACTTATGACTGTCATGGCTTACAACTAAAATTCCAGTCAAGGAATATTTGCATTTGCAAAAGTATAAACTGCATACTTGTGTGTACATATTTATTAGGTTTTCATTCCTTAACTTTCTCAGTGCCATAAATGAACTCTCCATTAAGAATCCTTATGAATAGGATTGATTTGATTAAGACTAATATTTTGCCTCTGGTAACAATGAAAGTTTGCCTGTGGCAAAATATTTTTTATGATGCCTGTATATGTTCAAGTAACAGTCAATGTGACCACACTGATGCTCATCCTTGAGAGAACCAGTATTAGTTCAGTGGCCAAGCAAGGCCCAAATTCTGGAAAAAAACCACTACTTTTTATTTTTAAGCACTCAAAGAGAAGAGAATGAAAATGCATGAAGAGGTAAGCAGGGATTATTTCTCTATTCCCTCTCTCACCCAGGACAATCAAAAGTTCTGAATGTACAACAGATATTTCCAGCTTTCTTTAAAGTGGTTATGTTTTCCACATACCTATATGATTTAAGAGGAATCGACAACATGACTTCTCAAGAACCTGAAAAGCTATAGAAAACTTCTTTGATGTTCCTGAAGGGCCAATTCTAATTTTTTCTAGCGTCTTTTTGTATTTAGTGGGGCCAAGGTGGGGATGGAAGTGGAAGGCTGCTGGGGGCAAGCCACTTTCCATTGTTAGCCACAATCCCTTTTCCCTGCACTCAAACACTAACCACATACCAGGTGCGAGGTGACGGGGACGGATTTTAAGGTGGGAAATGGAGGTGATTTTCCTCCCAGAATACTTGGTTCCGTTGCCACTTATAATTTGTTGAAAACTGGCTGTTTTATAGCCAAATTTTGTTAAGATGATCACACAGAGTTCACAGACTACACAATCTTGATCTAAATATGTTCAGAAAACCCTTATTAAAGAGCTGGAAAAGGCCATTGAGGTCATTACTGCAGGAATTCCATTTAAAGCATTCATAGTCAATGTTTATCCAGCTTTTGTTTGAAGATATTTAGTGGAAGAAAGCCCACCAATTTTCTAGGCAATTGGTATAGTATCAAAGTAGTCTTACAATAAGGCCATTTTTTTTCCTTAGATTTGACTGGAATCTGCTTTCCTGTCCCTTAAAAAAAATCTTGTTCTGCACTCTAGAATGGTAGAAACAGGGTCTGGCTCTCTTTAATGTGACACATCATTAGGTAGGTGAAGACTGAGACAGTGTGTCACTTTCATTCTTTTTTCGCAAAAGTAAATAGACATTCTAGTCCTCCTAATCTCCACTCTTAGTTTCAAGAATGTAATGGTGAAAAAAGGAGCATTGCAAACGGCTCTTTATCTAAGAATGTTTACTTCTTAGATGACAGGAATAACAGTAATGAAAATAAATATTTCTAATCTATTACAATGTATTTCTCAGAATTTTCAAAGATATAGACTACATTAAATCAAGAATTGCAAAAAATTTGATAAAATTTGCAATGGCTTTTCTAAATAACACAAATTATATGGACTGTAAAATTGATGATACCCACTCTGCTTGGCCTAAAACTGCTGACTCTTTCTGCATGGGTACTTATACAGCTGCTGGGTGCCACTGTTTCCTATTTTTGCTGCTGTTCAGACTTGTAATTGCTTAGTTGGAACACTGTGCTTACTGGGTCTGTTTATAAAATCCCACAGAATTCTATAGGTTAAATATCAAGGAAATGCATGATGTTCCCCTTCTCATCAAGTTACTATTTCAGCACCTTACTGTCACCTCTGCTTACAAAAATGAAAGTTACTTGCATTAATCACTTTAAAGAGGATGAGTTTTCTTCTTCTATTAATATTATTCTGATTTCAATAATGAAATACAGAAGCCCAAAGCAGATCATAAGCAGCTTTCTGGCTCAGTTCCCCAGCAAAAGTTATATTGCTTCCAATATTAAAAGTAATAGAATGCCATCAGGACTAGAAAGTACCGGTTGCTTTATTTTCCATCAGTCAATCTAAATTCATTCAGTTTTTAAAATAGGAAAATCACTTCATTTTCTAGAAAGAAACTCATTGTTTATTCTGCTCTATGTGAATAATGCTTGAAACAATTTTCAAAGTATCTTTGGACAGACTTAGACATCAGCTAAATAGATAAGCTGTGTTGCTTGCAAAGGATTCAAATACAGTGCAAAGCACCTTTTCTTGATAAAGAAATTAGTAAACAAACACTGTATGGAAACTTTCCTAATCAGATAAAAAAACTTTGCAACTAATGTTATTGGCCGTTAATGGTTGAGCCAGTGAAATCTCTCATGTGATACCGTAAAGTTTATTTATAGTCCAACTTACATCATAGTGAAAGCACATCAACAGCACAAGGTCTCACAAATCTGACATCATAGTTCTAGTTACAAGGAATTGACTAAGTCCTTATTTAGAGATAGCAGAAGTGGAAAATATAGCATATTATGCTTTCAAAAGAAATACTTTGGATTGACTGATTGAACAATGATCTGAAAAAAGATGGTATAAAATATCTGAACAATCAGTCATGTACTGAAGATTGCACATCTTCATCTTTCTTACAGATTTCTGAGAGAAGCTTCAGTGCTGAGTCAAAGACAATAAATATTTGCATTTTTCTCTAAGAATAATTCTCACAGCTAGCTCATCCATGTGACTTGACCACAAATGAACTAAAACAGCAAATATCATTTGTAAATTGATGCTTGAATTAGCTTGCTATGCAAACAAAGTGGTGGCAAGGCTTTGCAATAACGTCACCTATGCTTTTCTTAGTTTCCATTTCCAAACCATCTCACAGTAGATTTTCTTTTGCCATCTTATATATTATATCACATTTTCTTTTTTTTGGTATAAGAATTTTTTATTTTTTTCCACACAAAAACACAAACACAAAGGATAATATAAAAACAAAAACAAAGTGCTTTGATATATCAATTAAAAACAGTCACCTAGAAATACATTTTATATTATATCTATCATCAATATCTATCATTCTTACTAATATAATTTCACACCTACTCCTTCCATCTCTTGTCTAACCATTTATAAAAATAACTCCATGTCTTGAAGTGTACTAAATCTTTAAATTTCAGCAATAGTGTGCATCTGTCCATTTCTGTGCATTCTAGAATTTTTCTTATTATTTCTTCATCTTATATCATTTCTTCATTCTTCCAGTTTTGTGCAGAAACAATCTTAGCTGCTGTAAGTATGTGCACAATCAGATATAAATATTGCTTATTAAAATTTTCTGGTACAATGCCTAACAAAAGCATTTCAGACTTAAAATTTATTTGTATTTTCGTCATTTCTTGCAACCACTTATGTATCCTTTTCCAGTGTTTTTCAGCATAAATACATGTCTACCACATATCAAGAGGGATGGCAGACGGCCAATTCTCCCCCTTCCCTACTCCCTCCCCCTCTTTCCATTCCCTTTCCTCCACACCCCATAATTCTGTAAATATTTGTTAAAGTTCTATGTTAATTATTTAAGTTATTTGTA
>JANHFO010005076.1:12314-23815 GCA_032468095.1 Pareas carinatus
ATGAAAGGCTGAGTCAACCTTGAGCCGGCCAGGATTGAACTCCTGGCAGTGTGCAGAGTCAGTCTGCAATACTGCATTCCAACCTCTGCACCACCAAGGCTCTGAAAGTCAACAACTGTGACTTCCAATTCACAGCACGCTAGACCATAAACTAAACAAACCATGTTCCAGAGCAATACATCACGTAGCATCCTTGACTCTCCTCTCTCACTACTCAGTCGAAAAGTGTGTCCTTTCAAATGGCTTTACTCCACATCTGCAAACTAGGTCAGAACTTTCAAAAGATCAGACTGAAATCACCAGCTACTACAGCTCAGTGAAATTAAATAGATCCAGATCCAATTAGCCTTGCACAGCACAAGATCCGTTTGACGCAGCCCAAAATAAATTTACATACACCACTTTGTGTTCCGTGGAAGAGAGATATAAATATGATAAAACAGATGCCTCCCTCTCACTTCTTTGGTGGAGGAAGGAATTACTTACAATTTGGCAAAAGAAAAACCTCTAAAGTCATGAATGAACCTACTGCAATCTGTTTCATTTGCTTCCCGTTTCATGCTGCTGTCAGAGAAGAAAATCTATCTCACTTTGACCATGTGCCTGCCTAAACTCTGGGACACCTGCTACTGTTTCCATAAGGGGGCAGGTTGAAAGGGAAAGTGACAAGGTGTTTTCCCTTGTTGCTGAAACCGACAAACCTCTTCAATTTGATTACTGACCACAGGAAAAACACTGTCATCTTCTGCCAGACACAAGGAACCAGAAGCAACTCAAAGAACTGATCAGTGGCATGTTTATTATCGCTCACCCATAGACAGGAATCTCGGCAGACTAAAGCACTCGCTGCATAACTACTAGATAAATACAGCGCAGTTTTCCCTTCAGCCACTTCTTCCTCACAAGTGACCCAAGGCTAGTCAGCCTTTTCCCTTCTCCTCTCAACTCAGCGCCAGTAGAAGAGCAGGCAGAGCTGGGGAGGGCGGAGTTAAACGCATCATCAGCTTAGAGTCCTCGTGTTCCCACAAGCACCATTAAGCACTCCTGAGTTCCACGGTCCCTTATCTGGCACAAATTTAGTGTTGGACTTTATTTGACCAGATTCCTGTCAACAGACTTGAATAAATTCTATATTCTTTGTGTCTGATATTACTCTGTTCGACTCAAGTTCAACCTTATCCTCAGGTGACTCTTTCCTAATCTGCAAAAGTCAGGAGAATCTGAGAAATATCAGCATTGTTTTGCCGCAATCCTAAGGCCTACCTACCTGGAACAAAGCATAATAAACCAAAGCAGCTGACATCTGAATAAAAATGGGAGCAGCGTCTTTGCTGAACAGAAGCATTGCGATACACGCTAACTCATAAATAAGGCGCCTAGATTTATGACTGAAATTCAAAACAGATTTCCAACATAATTTTTTTTTTCTGAACAGGTTTCATATAAATCTCCATGATGCAAATCAATGATCCAATATTAATGCTCCGACTACATACTTCTCCCATTCAGAAATATGATTTATAATATGGAACTAACTACATAAAGGAGAACATTCGACAGAAAATATCCACTGCTGTAGAATAACAAACCACCCACTAGAAGTCTAGTCCATTTAAAACACACCCACAGAGACATCAAAAAAGCAACCTGATAGGCCTTCAGTTACATTGGAAACAAAGGACTAAACCACGTAATCCAAAAGAACTGAATTAAAAAAGAAGTGAGATTAAACAAATCCTCTGCTTCTGGAAGAACCGTTTCAACTCGTTAAGAACTTCATAAAGTTCATACTCACCAGAAAAAAAGAGTCAATTAGAGGAATCCGACAGGTAATTCACCAGAATCCATCAGTGTAGAATACATGGAAAAGAGTGAGAGAAGGAACATCTTAGCCAACCAATATAGCTTTGAAAAGCAGTCATATATACAAGCATTCTTAATGCACAAAGAGTTTTGTTTTATTTTATTTTTTAAAAAGAACCAGATGTCCCAGAGAATGCTAGTTTGGTGGAGTGGTTAAGGCATCGTGCTGAAATCCAATACCATGGGTTCTAGTTCTGCCTTAAGCACAAAGCCAGCTGAGTGACCTTGGGCCAGTTAAGCAATAGCAAAATCTTGCCAAGAAAGCTGTATGAACTATTGGCTAAGAGTCAACACTTGACTCAAATTGTCCCAGAGAGATGTTACTAAAACCCAACAAGAGATTCTGAACTCTCATTGTTTTTATTATATATGTACAGTATATGTATGTATGTGCCTGTGTGTATGTGTTAATCCACACTGATAGGTATAGCCTATAGGTATAGGCTACTATCTTCAAAGCGCACCATGGCTTAGGGTCTGGGTACTTACAGAACCGCCTGTTACTGGCTAGTACCTCCCACCGGCCAGTATGCTCCCACAGAGAGGGTCTCATCCGGGTGCCGTCGGCTAGACAATGTCGACTGGCGACCCCCAGGGGTAGATACAGCCTTCTCTGTGGCAGCCCCAATCCTATGGAATGAACTCCCCCCGGAGATACGTAAGATTTCGGATCTCAGAGTGTTCCGCCGTGCCCTTAAAACACACCTCTTTAACCAGGCCGGGTTGTCCTAACTCCCCTTTTATCAAATTTTTTAATGGAAATCTATTTGGATAATTAGTTTTTAAATTTTTAGATGTTAATTTTAGTAAGTTAATCATGGCCACTGTTTAATTTCTTTTAATTGGTTTTTAATTGTAAATGCTGTGCTTTTTATTCGGCTGTTCACACCCTGAGTCCTGCGAGAGAAGGGCGTTATACAAATCTTGTTAATAAATAAAATAAATAAATAAATAGCCAACGTAAGCCAGCGATTTTCTTTTGTCCGTAACACCAGAACATCTGGTGTCCCAGCACTTTTTTTTGCCTAAAATACAATAAATTAAATTTACGTTAAGCACTGAATATATCATTTTTCAAATAAAAGATTTAACAAGACGTCAGTTCCGGGGCCTTTTTTCCTTACAAAAAAAGCCCTGATCAAGGCTATATAAATCAGATCAATAGATAACATAAAATAGCCATCCCAGTCATGCCAAGCTGCTGGCCTCTTCCACATGGCTTTGTCTACTATCACAACAGATCAATTGGGATTTTAATGAGCTCAGAGACACCCCAGTCCCATTGGTGATGCACCTGCTTCCTCATTGAACCGCTGTGTGTAGCAATCTGAGACAAGCCAGGAGTTCCTGGGATGAAGCCAATACAAAGAACCCAAGAGGGGAAAAACCAGGATGCTAGATAACAGTAGTGGTGCAGATCCAAAGAACTTCAGCTTCAATTAAGACTCCTCTTGAGAATGGCTGAGTCTATAAACGGTACTGTATCAAGCCATAATGTGAGCGTCGCCTCTGGTGAGCAATGATGGAGCCATTCACCTAGGACAGTGGTGGCGAACCTCTGGCACGTGTGCCAGGGGCGGCACTCAGAGCCCTCTCTGTGGGCATGTGTGCTGTGGCCTCAGTAAAGATTTCTTTACTAGAAAGCCCAAGGAATACGGAGCTCCCCTCTCCTTCTCCTCGTGTGCCATAGCTGGCTGAGGAATTCCGGGAGTTGGAGTCCACAAGCCTTAAAGGGACCAAGGTTGGAGACCTCTGGCTTAAATGAATTCTACTCTGGGAAGCTACGAGTTCCCTTGAGCTCTGACGACTTAAAAGTAACAGCCACCGAATGTAGTTCATGGGGTGACTAATGAAATGCTCTCAGAAAGAAAGCCTGCAAACTGTGAACAGCTCATAGTCCTCTCTTGGGCCAACGTGAGGTGGTCCCTCGACCCCTGGACATGATAATTACTCTCAAAAGAAGAAATCAACCCAACTTTCCCCGTGGACCAAGTACTGTATGAAGACAAAGGACACTGATATTTCTTTGTCAACCAGGGAACCAGGATCCCATCCCACTATTAGGTGGAATAAAGCAGTAGATTTGTCAACAGGACTGGAGATCTCTTGCATCATAGGCACGATACAAGGCATGCTGCCCTCAAAGTAAGGCGTTGCAAAAAGGCTACAGTAGAGCCGGTCCTCGACTCGCAAGCACAATTGATCCCAGAATTGTGATCAAAATTTGGACGCTTGACCACTGATATTTATGACAGTTTGCAGTGTCCCAGGGTCATGTGATCCCTTCGGAGACCCTCCAACAAGCAAGGTCAGCGAGGAAGCCAGATTCACTTAATTCACTGTTACTAACTTAACAACTGCAGAGATTCAGTTAACAATTGTGGTAAGGTTGTAAAATGGGGTAAAGCTCACTTAACCATTGCCTCACTTAGCAACGGAAATGTTGAGCTCAACCGTAAGAGGAGGACAACCCTACCCCCCACCCCCCCGTACATGAAAATGTTCAATCAGGACATGGCCCCGACGGTTCAAATTTGTGGTTCTCACAGAGGCCTCAGAGAAATACTCTAAGAGAAAGTTTCTAAGTGAATTTGGCCTCTTTCTATGACCTTTCTTGCCACAGTTGTTGAGTGAATCACTACAGTTGTTAAGTTAGTAACACGGGCATTAAGTGAATCAGGCTCCTCCACTGACATTGCTTGGCAGAAGGTCGCAAAAGGGGATCCCAAGACTCTGGGACACTAGTAATAGCAGTTAGACTTATATATCGCTTCACAGTGCTTTATAGTCCTCTCTAAGCGGTTTACAGAAATCAGCCTGTTGCTCCCCAACAATCTGGGTCCTCATTTGATGGACCTCGGAAGGATGGAAGGCTGAGTCGACCTGGGACTCGAACTGCTGAACTTACTGGCAGCCGACTGTCGACAGAAGTAGAAGGCAGTACTGCACTCAGACCACTGCGCCACTACAGCTCTACAGCACTGAAACCCGTGATAAATATGAGCCAGTTGCCAAACGTCTGAATTTTGATCACGTGACCAAGGGGAGGCTGCCAATGATCCTAAGTGTGAAAAACAGTCATAAATCACCTTTTTCAGTGCCACTGTAACTTTGAACGGTCCCTAAACAAACTGTTGTGAGTCAAGGACTACTTGTATCTGCTTCCTCACCTCAAGGAAGCTGGCCAGGCCTACAGCTGCTAATGCCAGAGGAGAGAACCATGAGATGGTTGACGGTGGAGGAACCACAGATCCTCCTGGGCTGTCTTGCCCCAGGGAAGCTTCTTTGTCATCAACCTACTAAATAACTAACTTGCACAACACTGATAAAATTATCCAGTAGGAATATATTATTATTACCTTCTCACCTTTCCTATTATCTATTACCCACTCTCTTGACAATTAACTTGTTGCTTACATCTCACAATATAAAATAGTTGCTCATTTAGTGCCCCTATTTTGACTTGTAGATTGATTATTAGTATCCTACAACTGTTCTAAACCTATCATGAAAATGTATCGTACGGAATGAGGAAGGTGTCTTGTGACACTATGAAATGCGTTTTGTGACATGATGATTCTTCTTTATAACATGATGACATGATGAATATACTTTATGATTGTGATTGTATTCATGATTAAGATTGCGGTTTGTCGATTGCAGCTTTGATGTACATGACAAGATGAATGCACTTTATGATTAGGAATGTATTTTATGATTGTAATCACAGTTTGTTTATTGTATGTATGTAGGTATAGAGCATGTACACTGGAAACGAATATCTTGTGTGTCCAGACACACTTGGCCAACAAATTCTGATTCTGGCCGAAGCACCATTTTTTCCCCTTCTTGACGTATTACTGAAAGCCAGGCTCTACGGCTAGCCGAGATCTGACTCAGCGGCTGTTTCAAAAGCAAGCAAAACTGTCCTCCCATGACCCGGGGGATGTTATCTGGACAGTGAATAAACAAGCCCTCTTGACATTCACCTTCTGGAAGAAATCCCGAGAGCTTTCTGGGCCTCCTCCATCCAGGCGGGGACCCAGATGGTGCCAGAGATTAGACTATCCTGGGAATTAAACATGGCTGCACAAATGAGTTTCCTCATTCAACCCACCGGGGAGGATGGCCAGGTGCCCCTTGGAAGTTGGGGAAGGGAAGGGGATCATGACAAATGGTTTATCTCTGGCCTCCCACTAAGCATCAAGAACTAAAGCCGGGCAGACAAAAGGGGTCCAACGGACTAAGAAAATAATAATAATTAAAAAAAGCAAAGACAGGATCTGGACTGGCCGGTGGCCCACTGTGAATGGCTGTGCTGGCCAGCCCAGTTCCTAGTCCTTAGACAATGTTCATAGTTACCTAAGCACTAATAGCGTTGGGGCGGGCAGCACCCTGCCACGAAGTTACTGTAAACAAAAGCCTTGCAGCTGGGACAAATCCTGCTGCGGGGCAAAATAATGGGTCAATATTATCACACTGAAAAGATTCAAATCTTGTGTGTGTGTGTTTGTGTGTTTCGGGGCTGGACGGGGGGGGGAGAGAGAGAGAGAGAAAGGAAGAAGAAAGGAAGGCAACCATGCGCACGGCAATGTCCACAAAGGCTGGGCCTGAACAATGAAAGGGATAAGAAATTATGCTCAGTTTGCATCCAGGTCCCTTCTGGTGTAAAATGAGACATGGCACCATTTGGGATATTAATTACTTAAGGTCCCAGCGGGCAGGGATCAAAACAGAAAACACAGGACTGGAAACACACACGAACACACACAAAGGTGCAGATGGCTGCCACCCCAAGCATGCTTGCTTAGATGGTACAGCGTGGAGAAGAGGGTCACTTCGGAGGAGCTGCATCAAGAAGAGAAAAACTGAAATGCAGGGCTCCTAGCTGGGAATCGCAGTCAACGCTGTTAACAGCTTCCTACATTCCTTCTTTATCCAAAGGCTAAAACTGCACAGCTTATTAAGAAATGTTTTGCTTAACCATGTTTCCTAAATAAAGCATAATAAGCATAATAAAGCATCCCCGGCTGGTTTTGCACAACCTATCAAGCGTTAACCCAAAGTTTACAAATTAACAGGACAGGCCGAGTCAAAACAAAACAAAACAAATCGATGAACAGAATCATCCAGACTGAAGACTTCTTCCTTGGTTTCTACTTTTAGGGCAAAAATTATCAGCGGATCGTAGAACATCTTCTTTGCATTTGGGTTCAATCTCCCATCTGTCCTTTAGGACTGAGAAAAAGGCCTTCCGGAAACCTGGAAGAATTGCTACTCAGCGACTTAGGACCACTATTCAAATCAGAATTTCTGTGGCTAAGGAAGATGGTCATTGAGAGAATCCTGCCTGATTTTATGGCTTTTTTGGCCACGGTTGTTAAGTGAATCGCTGCAGTTGTGAAATGAATCAGGAGGTCATTAAGCGAAGCTGACTTCCCTTGCTGGAAGCCAGCTGGGAAGGGTGATCATGTGGCCCTGGGATGCTGCAGCCGCCAGAAGGGTCATGAAAAAGGAATCACGTGACCCTATTAGGGGAGAGGTTGAAACAGTTTGTGTCCAGGATGTGAAGGAGTCTATAGATATTTTCTCAATCCTCCTCCTGACCCGTACAGCACACAGGTCCTCAATGGGAGGCAGGCTGGTTTACAACTGTTTTTTTCCTGCAGTCCTAATTATCCGTTGGTGCCTATATACGTGCAATTTTCCACATCCTTGTCAGGGAGCAGTTCCAAAAGGCGGTGAGGACACGGGTGCATTTTTTAATCCAGAAATCCCTGCTGCTGAATCCTGGAGGCCTTTCTTTTGCCCCTGGGTGCCTCTTCCCTCTCCTTGCTTTCTTGAGAGGGCCCAGAGCCAACTCGCCACGGCCAACTCACCATGGCCAACTCACTATAGGACAGCTTGCTGCGGGACAAAAGTTACATAATATCAAAGAAACGGTGAAATAATAATAGACGTATTACAGAACGGGTGCGAAAGGAGGGAGGAAATGAAATGCGAACGACAAAAATCGAAATAATTTTTTTAATTGCTTTGAATTAGGAAATAAAGTTGTGGAAGCGTCCTGCGGTGGGTTTTCCAGTGGCAAATTGGCCAGGTCAAAGTGTCCTGTGGCAAGTTGGACTGCCCATCCCGTCCTGAGAGCAACCAGACCCTTAAAGAGAGAGCGCAGTGGCTCAACCTGTATCAGATCCCACAAGGCACAGAGAACACACACCCTTCCAGGATGTTGCCATCACGGTGACCTTGGACCATCTTACAGCCTTGTTTATCCTGCCCGGCGGTGGCTCTCCAGAGTTTTTTCCATTATCCGCTACCTGATCCTTTTAGCAGACGGTGACAGGGATTAGCCGTGGGATCTCACACACGTAAAGCATGTTCGCTCTTCCACTGAGCTTTAGCGCTTCCTTCACTTTATTTGCGCAAGCATATTTCAGTCAAGAGCTACCTGAAAGTAAGCCCTGCCAGCTTTCTTTATCACAATTAGCCCAGAACCCAGAGCATATAAGCAGCAGAGCCTAATTCACTCGCTCTCTCGCTTGGTGACTCCTGCTGTGTAATCTACGTCTCTGTTCCTGAATTGCTGTTTATTGCTGGCCAACTTTGTTGGCGAAGATACCGCATAAACAACTTACTAACTTGGTTAGTAGAGGAACTGCTTGACTGTGGTTTTTGACAAATGGACTGTTGACTCTGAGTTTGGACTGTGCTTGACTGTTCTAAATATAAAGGCTTGTATACTTCAATTGCAGTCTGTGCTTGTGTTACACTGCTACCTTCCTAGTACAGACACTTTTGTTCTGTGCACCTTCCTTGCAACCAAGCAGCCTGCTTGTGGCCAACACGGGTTATAAGCCAGGGGTGCCCTGACACAACCTTCCCAACAGGGGTATATATGTATCCTGAAGTGCAAATTTGAAATCCCAAATGTTGGCATTGTTTCTGAAAAGGAAGGAGGCTGAAAAACAAATGATTAATGCACTCCTGAGGTAAATTTCCTCAAGGAGCCTCTTTTTTAAAACCCATGACCAGCATCATCACATCATGCGGCATCTTCAAAGAGAAAGGGAGTTGCACACTGGGCTTTTTTTTTTTTTAAACAACCTGATCCGGATCTCACCAACAAAGCAGAGATGCCGATATACAAACTCTCCCCATGGAAGGGCGGATTGCGAAATCACTGGCTGGGCGAGACGGAGAAACGGACGGCTTTGATTAAAGATAATAATTTGACTGTTTTTCTTTGTTCGTGGAAAAACACGTTTGGACTGCGGGCTTGATAAAACTAAAAAATGAAGTTTCACTTTGGGATCTGAGGATAAGATAGGTTTCGACGATAGGAATGTTGTGCACTGCTGGGGCTTAACAGATATGCCTTTTATTTTAAGCTTTTAGGGATGTTTTAATATAAAATACAGAGGGTCGGTTTATGATAGATATTTGATTATAGAAATATTTAGTATTGTGTGCATTTGCGGGATTGATATTTATTTATTATTTACATGAATATATTATTTATTAATATTTATTAAATATTATTATTTACTACTTTATTAAGAGTAAGAGACTGTGATATTATATATCGATATTATTTGATTGTTTGGTACGTATACTCTCGTATTTTTAGTTATGTGTCTTCCTTTTTGTTTTGCTCTGTTTCTTAACTGAATCTCTATTAAAGCGAGTGGGAATTAATTTTTTTCCCTATGTTATTTTTGGTGGGGAGTTTTAAGGTCACTTTTAAATTTTTCCATGTTGTCTCCACCCCCCTCTTCCCTTTTGTGTTGTCATTTTGTATTTATCTTTTTTACTTTTGAAACTTTAAAATTCTTTACATACAATTAAAATTAAAATTAAATTAAAATTCTTTAAATGCAAGTAAGGAATACTGTCAAAACTTAGTCCAAGCCTCCCTCTCTAAAGGTAGCGCTTGACTTACAACAGTTCATTTAGTGACCGTTCAAAGTTACAACGGCACTGAAAAGAGAGATTTATGATCGTTTTTCACACTTGCGATCATTACAGCATCCCCAGGATCATGGGATCAAAATTCAGATACTTGGCAACTGGTTCATATTTATGACAGTTGCAGGGTCCTGGGATCATGGGATCACCTTTTGTGACTTTCTGACAAGTAAAGTCAATGGGAATGCCGGATTCACTGGACAATCGTGCTACTAACTCAACCCCTGCAATGATTCACTTCAAGAAAGCGTTGTAAAATGGGGCAAAACTCCCGTAACAAATGTCTCACTTAACAACATAAATTCTGGGGATCAATTCTGGTTGTAAATCGAGGACTGCATGTCTTTTATTTAGGCAAGTCATTTATGGAGGATCCAGGAAGGGTGAAATTGAGATGCTCTTCTATAGGTTGAAAAGTCACTGTGAAAAAGGATTGGACAGAGATCTCCTCATCTGGAACATTTTGGCTATGTATTTTTCTCATTAAATAAGGATGAGAAAGCTTATAATTATTTGTAGACCTGTTACGTAAGGCAGCGGCCCACAAAATTGTGGGCACCAGGGACCGGTTCCATGGAGAAAGGTTTTTCCGTGGGCCGGAAGGGACGTGGTTTTGTGTGCTGCCTGCATCCCGTGGATGGGGCTTGGCTTGTTTGTGTGGCCCGGTTGCTGGCGTGCTGTGGACCAGGGCTTGGGGAACCCTGATGTAAAGGGAGGAGAATTTATCAGTTTTTAATTTTCTTTCCAACATCCAGCCAGGGTGGATTCTATGTATGTATGCATGCATGCATGCATGTATGAAAAACTGATAAATTCTCCTTCCTTTACATATATACATACATACATATATACATACATTCATGTTCAATGTTAGACTTATTGATGTTTGGGTCAATTGTTTTCTATTTTTTTGTACACAATATTTGTTGTTGTGGCTCCTACTGCTGGATGTAATTTTTTTTTCTGTTTAGCCTGTTGTGGTTGCTGGTTAAACATAACCAATATATACTTTGGAAAAGCGATTGTGAAAAGGGATCTGCTTATTTCTTCGGCCCGCTCCCTCCCCATTCAGCCCTTAGCACTAATTCGTTCATCCTTTTGGCAGTGGCGTCGTCTTAAAAAGCACCACCACCACTCTGCACTAAAACGTGGCCAAAGCCACGAATGGGCTGGCTCGGGACATCAGGGAAGCCACCGCGTAGGAACCAGCCTGGCTATTTCTGAAGGCGAAGCCTATCTGCCTTCCGGAAGCATCCAGCCGCTTGCCAGTTAGCAGGCCTCAGTGAGGATTATCTCTCTTCTCGCCGACACACGCACACTTGACACAACATCAGCCGTAGCAAGTCACATTACAGCACAACTTGGACGGGAGGTGGGGGCAGAGAAGTGGGTCACGTTCCGCCCCTGCGTATGTCATCGATGTCTGAGGCCGCCAATTAACCGAGCTTCTGCTGGGCAGCAATTCTTGATTAGAGGATTAGCGTTTAGGGTGACAGCGGCATCCGGAACTGTCCAGTTTAATCAGCACGACACCAACCTCGCTGATTCGAACGATACAACTATTAGGGTTACTATTAGGTCAGGAGCACCTTTTTCGGGACAGGTGTGTGTTTGAATGAAGCACAAAATGTTGAAGCACAAAATTTCCCCCCCCCCCAAATTAAATTGTT
>JANHFO010005076.1:42717-56416 GCA_032468095.1 Pareas carinatus
GCAATGACATCATAAGCCGCGACTCATTAGCTGCAACTCGTCCGGGCCAGCGCTGGTCTAGAGGCTCTCAGAATCTCCCCCCTCGCCGGGTGGTTCGTTCCTGAGCCGGAATGAGAAGCGCTTCTCCCCCCCCCCCCGAGAGCCGGACGCCGCCCCTCTGCTGGGGGGGGGGGTTGTCTTAACACCCCCGAGTCGTGGCTCTGCTCCAAGGCCGGGGGAGCCGGTCGGACTTGGATTGCTCTCCCTGGGAGGTGGCTTGGTCCTGCTGCCCGGGGAAGGTCGTAAGCCCAGAGTCTTCTGGAAAGGGGCGCCCTGAACGATGCGAAGGCTCCATCCCGGAAGACACCGGACAGCCCCTTGTCCGGAATGGTCTCCTGCCTGAGCAGGGGGTTGGAATAGATGACCTCCAAGGTCCCTTCCAACTCTGTGATTCTGTTCTGAGACATGTATAGCCTATACAGCCCTAGTCCTCGTCCTAGGACCACAATTGGGCCCAGAAGTTCTGTTGTTAAGTGAGACGATTCTGAAGTGGGTTTTGCCCCATTTTACGACCTCGCTTGCCACAGTGGTTAAGTGTATCACTGCAGTTGATAAGTTAGTAGCACGGTTGTTAAGTGAATCTGGCTTCCCCATTGACGTGGCTTGTCGGATGGTCGCCCCCAAACGAAGGGGGATCACCTGGCTTTGGAACACAGCAACCGTCATAAGTATGAACCAGTTGCCAAGCGTCTGAATTTTGATCACATGCTGCCAAGGTCATAACTGTGAAAAATGGTCATGTCACTTTTTTAAGCGCAGTTGTAACTTTGAATGGTCACTAAATGAACTGTTGTAAGTCGAGATTATCTGTATGTGTATTTTCAAGTCTTGGCAACTGCCTGGAGTAGCCCCTGCTGTTTCCTTGGCAAGGTTTTTCAAAAGTGGTTTGCCATTGCCTCCTTGCTAGGGCTGAGAGAAAGGGACTGGCCCAAGGTCACGCAGCGGAACTGTGCCTGTGTCTTCTGGTTTCTAGCTTGATACTTTAACAACTATCTGGTTCTCTGCCATAATAAACTTAAGTAGTAGTGGTAGTAGTAAAAACTCTGGACAACACTTAGAAAATCTGCACATTGACCAAATTTCCACCTGTCCATTTCTATCAAATGCATAGAGTGCTATCCAGAAATAATCCTGTTTGTTGTCCCCGCCACCCAATACTGTGTCTATGCCGCTCTAATTTTTGAGTAACACGTTGCGCATCTGAAATGAGGTGTGGTGGTCCATGAACGTGTTCACTTTTAAAGTAGCACACAGCTTTTTCACATTCAGCTTCAAAAGGGGCATGCAAAAGGAGTAGGAAGGAGAGAGAGATCAACAAAGGAAGGATTTTATTTCAGTAACACACGCTACATTTTTATTTCAGTACTGGTTTATAATGCGGATGAATTGTTTCATGGAACAGAGACAGACTACAGGATTCCCTTGCTTTTAGATATTTTTTAAGAAGATGATACACAAAGATAGAGAAAATTACCTGTGTTGTGGATTGTTTAACTATCATTGAAATGTTTTCCTGCTTAGCAAAGTGGAGGACCATGCAGATCTCTTGAGTCTTCCATCATTCCACTATATTTTATTTTATTTACTCGGAGCCAAGTTTTGACAGTGTGGAAGCATGAAAACTACTGCAGCTCCACTTTCCCTTTCTTCAAAGAGCTAGCAGCTTCATTTCAAGAACCTTGTTCTAATAACAGATGTATTCCTGCGTAACTTTAGACAGCTTCCTGCAGGCAAGAAGATTCAAACAGCTTTTCCTAAATGGCATTTAATTATATCATTCTTGTTGTATTATGTTACTCCTGTCTTATTTTTTTCTCTCTCTCTCTCTCTAGCTGGAGCCCTATATGGATGAAAACTTCATTTCAAGAGCTTTTGCTACTATGGGACAACTAGTTCTGAGTGTGAAAATAATTCGGAATAGATTGACAGGGTATTGATTTGTTTTTTATTTATTGAGTATTGATGTGTATATTCAGAATAAATTGATGGGATTATTTGCTTGTTTTTTATTTATTAGCTGGTGATGTGCATATTCAGAATAGATTGTTGGGTTGTTTGTTTTTCATTTATTAGCTATTTATTGGCTATATGAGTATTTTGCTGGGAGGGAGAGGTTATTTTCAGATTGTTTGACTTGGATACTGCTTTAATTCCTACCTTGTCCTAGACCACAATTTAACCATAGTTTGTTGAATAAGCCACCGTTTTGTAACTACTGTGTGAAGCATAAACTATGGTATATTATGGTTCCTACTCCACATTAGGCTAAAACTAAACAAGCCATGTTATGACTTTGGGGCATCTATAAAATGAGCCTCTGTTAATTAACTGAATCTAGTTTGTTACAGGGAGATGCTTATCCAGAGTCGGTCCATTAGATCAGCCTTCTTCATTGGTTGATTGTATCTCCCTGGGATTAGAGGCCTAGTTCTTTCTAAGAATGGGAGCACCCCTAAACCTCTTCTGCCTAAATTGTTAAAGCAATCAAGAGACAGATCGTGAATGATTCCTTTTCAAGTGCATGTAATTTCAATCTGGTATCTATATGAATGCCGCCTTAATTTGTCTTGAGAACATCACTCTGTAAACAGGTTGCCACTCCTGGAAAAGCTGTCATCCTGGTCGCCATCTCTATGGCCTCTGTTGCAGAACATAATTGACATGTTGTTTGAGATATGATTGCCAAGTCCTGATCTCTCACTTTGCAGTAAAGCAGAACATAAGAAGAATTATGCTGGATCAGACCAAAGGCCTATCTAGCCCAGCATTCTGTTCCCACAATGGCCAAGGGGATACCTCTGGGAAACTCATAAGCAGGACATGAGAGCAATAGCGCCCTCCTGCTAATGTTTTCCAGCAACTGGGATTTGAGAGGCGTACTGCCTTGACACCGGAGGTAATATATAGCTATTGTGGCTAGTAAAAATTGGTAGCATTATTCTCCACAACATTTTTCACTGACCGGCACAAACAGGGGCAATGCATGACCTATTTCTCTCCTTCCAGGATTCCAGCAGGCTATTGCTTTGTAGAATTTGCTGATCTGGCCACAGCAGAGAAATGTTTACATAAAATCAACGGGAAGCCCCTTCCTGGTGCCACCCCTGTAAGTAAAGGAGCTCATCCGAAAAGCTGGCCTGAAATCCTAAGCGCCTATAACTTGTGAGGAAGCCCGACTTTCCATCATCATTGTATCTTTCTCAGCCCAACATGCCTCCCCGAGTTGTGGGGAAAATAGGGGAATGAAGGGGCATTAGATATGTTTCCCATCTTGAGTTACTTGTGTATAAAAATAATGAAGGCAAAATATAAATAAATATTTTATCTTGCCTTTTATGTGTATTGGTCAACTCAGAGTAACTTTCATGCCTAATCAGGATTAGAACTCAGAGTCCCCTGATGTTTGGCCCAAATCACTTAGCTAGCACTCATGCCTAAAGTGGGACTAGAACTCAGTCTCTTGATTGGCCCAAAGTCACCTAGCTAGTATTCATGCCTAAGGTGGGACTAGAACTCACAGTCCCCTGGTGATTGGCTCAATGTCACCCAGCAGGTTTTTATGCCTAAGGAGGGAATAGAATTCAGAGTCTCCTGGTTTCTAGTGCAACACTTGTGCTTCACAAGATGGTGTTATATGGTTGGGTCCCTTAAAGTAATCAGAATAGTAAGTGAAGATGCTTACCACAGTAACATCTTTCAGTCTGTACAAACATATTTGAGTATTCCATCCACAGTATGTGAACCTTTTGTTCTACTCACATGAGTAGAACGGAACAGAAAGCTAACCAAATCACAGTATAACAAAGCTCAGTTACTTTTTATAACTGTAATTGTTCTTTCCTTTGAACTATTATGTTCAAAATGTATTTTCTCACCTTTATTTTGTATTTCAGACAAAGCGCTTTAAATTAAACTATGCCACATATGGAAAGCAACCAGATAACAGGTAAGCTAAACTCTTTAAGAGAAACATTTCCATGTTCTTATCTTTCAGGGGGGGCTGCAGTGTGGTTGTTCAGCTTATTTTTCCCAAGAAAATCCTGAAGGATAATCCCCACACAAGTGTATCAAGCAGCAGTGTTGTATGGTACTTGTAGGCTGAGTGGATGAAAATTCCCTGGCAGTTATACAACATGTTTTCCCAGCTTATGTTGCTAACTCTGCTATTATCCAATGCAGTGGTTACTGTGCCTGCATTATACTCATTAACGGATAGCCTCAGCAATCACTTAGATAAAGCAGCAAAGAGGATTGTGGCACCTTTCAAACTATTAAGCTTCATGGCACCAACAGCCTGGAATCCAAAGAACTCGGCCCTTAATTCACACATGTTTTAAGTCCATTGAAGAGTAGTGCCATGCCAAAGCCATTTCATTCCTCTAGGAAAGTAAATGGATTTTTCAAAGGGGGGGGATGCTGGCTGAGGAATTCTGGGAGTTGAAGTCCACACATCTGAAAAGTTGTCAAAGTTGAGAAGCAATGGCCTAGATTATATCTGAAGGAGGAAAACAGCAATAAACTTTGAGGCTGTTTCTAATAGCGGTAAAAGTATTTGGAGCCCTGTTCATGGTTTCTTCTGGTATTATTGACTGTCATTCAATAAAATGCTAGGAACATGAAGACAGTTTCCACACCTTTTTATTAAAACTATTATCATTTAATGTTTAGAAGTTAACTAAGGTAGAGGAAGCAGTGAAGCTTTCTATAATGAAACATAAATTAGGAACTTATGGCAGATTTTGAAAGGTTGTTAGTTCTGCTTATCACAGGAGAGCAGATGGTACAAAGCTCCTTAATACCTCATGGAAGAGTTCCAGCTTATACTTAAGTTAAAAAAAACTCTAAAGGGTATTCATTTGTTTGTGTAGGTGTTTTACCTTTTAAAAAATCACATATAAAACAACTCAGCATATTTCACCCAAACATCTAAATAAATGTAGATTTTTTTTCCTTATGCGTATTTCTGAATAGTTTTTGTGCTCCTGGAGGTTTCAAGAGACAGGAGAATGTAAACTGAAAATAAGCAGCTGGTTATAGCAACCTTGGCAACTTTGAGATGTATGGACCTAACTCTCAGAATTCCCTAGTAAGCAAAATGCTGGCTGGGAAATTCTGGAAGCTAAAGTCCTTGCGTGTTAAAGTTGTTGAGTTTGAGAAACGCAGACTTAGAAGCTTTGCTTAGACTGAACACAAGTACAGCTTATAACCGTCATTGGTTTTCTTAAAAAAGAAGGAAACAAAGCCTCCCACTGCATTTTTAAAGAGAAAATTTAAATATGGTTCAAATAGGTTTTAATTCCTTGTGCTTCCTTGCTTTTACTACAGAGGGCACTAGATGAATTTATCTCCTACTTAACTAAAGATAGTAACACTGGGCTTACCAGATAATTTGGCCTAATAGTTCTTTAATGCTTCAAAATTCTTTTTTAAAACGGAGTGGTAGGAACTGGCTTGCAGCAAAGCAAAATGCCAGCCTCTAGCATCATCTTTTATTCCCAAGAACGTGTTTGAGCAGATTTTGAAGGAGGCTGGCTGTAACAAACCTAGATGGCGATGGTATTAAATATGATTGACTGTTAAAGCTTTCTCAGTCTTTTGACTGGTTATATTCTTCACAGCTGCCATTTCAGGCTTGGTACATATCAAAGCTCTGCAATCATTCTGCAAAAATGCCACCATTGGTTTTCAGTTCAATACAGTCCCATCAGCTCCCCCAAATGTGAACATTCCTGGCTGATCTCCTAAAAATAATTCACAGGTGCTAATTGAGTTTTGTTGATGGCTGCCTTTGGATGATTCCTATTTTTTCTCTATTTTCTTTCAACAGCCCAGAGTATTCCCTGTTTGTTGGGGATCTTTCCCCTGATGTAGATGACGGGATGATATATGAATTTTTTGTAAAAGTATACCCATCATGTCGGGGTGGAAAAGTGGTCGTGGATCAGACGGGTGTTTCCAAGTAAGCTTTTCCAACATGTGCTTGGCATTATTTGCTCCTGTTTTGCAATGGATGAAGCAAAGTTGTCTTTTGTGTGAAGATGCTCCTCCTTTCTATATGTTGGTTAAGAGAAATCCAAAAATTAGCTGCACTGAATTTACAGCGGTGCTGAAATCCTGTACTATTCTGTAATTAATATTAAGATACTAATCCAGGGCATGGAAGTAAGATAGACGTGTAAAAGCATTCATGCTTCTGTAGTTCATCTGTCCAGTGTAAACTGTGACCTTTTAACTTTTCTTGTTCTTTATTATAGTCTCTCTGAACTGTGCGATGAGAGCTTATCCATTGCAATGACCCAACAGAGTTAAAATAACCTTCATTCCAGTGCACAGACTATTTTATTCAGAACATTTGCAGCTAACTGAATCTCTGGTGTATCCTGTACTTAGTACAAGCAGTCCATGACTTACAATCATTTATCTAATGACTGTTCAAAGTTACTGTGGCACTGAAAAAGTGACTAGTGACCAGTTCTCACACTTAGGACCATTGTAGCATCCCCACCTTCACGTCATTGTATTTTGAGTGCATGGCAACTGGCGTGTATTTACAATGGGTGCAGCGTCCCGCTATCCTGGGATTGTCATTTCCCACCTGCCTAGGGAGCTTCTGACATGGAAAATCAATGGGGGAAGCCAGATTTGCTTAATGACCGCATGATTCACTTAGCAGCTATGGCAAAACGATTGGGAAATGGGGCACGATTCATTTGACAACTGTCTTGCTTATCAGCGGAAATGTTGCACTCAATTTTGATCGTAAGTGGAGGACTCCCTGTATAGGGTGGTTCAATAACATTTCCATAGAGTGAAGGCTGTCTTTTATCTAAAGGAAACCAGTGCCAAATGGAGCAGAGATCCTGGTCACCCATCTTTGGTTTGGACCAGGGGTGGGGGATGATGGCCCTTTTACAACTTGTGGACTTCACCTCCCAGCTGACTCAGGAATTCTGGGAGTTGAAGTTCACCAGTCATAAAGGGGCCATTGTTCCCCACCTCTGCATGCCCAGTCCTCGTAGAGGAATCTTGTCAGCCTTTATAAAAGAAAGCTAAGCCTTCTAAGAAGACAGTAATCCTGAACACTCGCAGTGATGAAAACCTACTGTTCTTGGAGCGCAAGACTAAACAAGAAAACCCCATTCCAAAAAGTGCTAGGAAAAGCCAAGGCAAAACCACATTTTAAATGTCAGTATGATTCCCTAAATAGACACGTAGAAATTTTCCCTCTCCCATTATAACAAGTATAAGTAGAAAACATCTTTTGAAGGTCTCTGAGGACTGTGCCCCTCACCTCCAGGGAGCATATATTCCCCTTTATACTCTTAATGAATTAAGCCTGCTAAATTAACCACTGCAAAATTTCCAGTTTTTTCTCTCTCCTGAGGAATGGTTCAGCAAAACGAGGGTGGCAAACGAGCCAACAGCCCTTCAGAAAGTTCTGCTAGAGCTTCTTAAAATGTGCAAGCTTACCATGACCGGGATGGTTGTGAATCTCCATAGATGTTGCGTAAATTTATCTTCTTTTTTATTTAACCTTCCTGTTGCTTATTCTGTGTTTTTACAGAGGCTATGGTTTTGTGAAATTCTCAGATGAACTGGAGCAAAAAAGAGCACTGGTTGAGTGCCAGGGGGCTGTCGGCCTTGGTTCTAAGCCGATACGCTTGAGCGTTGCCATACCAAAAGCGTAAGTATAGACGGGAGGTGTGCTTAATTCAGCAGTTCTGCTTGTTTAGCTCATAGCACTGTGATTCTGCCCTTACATTGGAAGCCAAGTTGACTTCCTCGCTTTTTTTCTTTCCCTTATATTCTCTTCCCCCCCTTTTTTTCCTTTCCTTCCCTTCCCTTCCTATTTTTATTTTTCTTTGTATTTTATACATTGATGAAACAATAAAAGTCGTGACATAGAAAGCCATGTTGACCTCCTAAAAGGTGATCTAAAAAGATTTATATAAGTAAATTAACTCAAGGGTAGATTCCTTGGACAGCAATCTTGACTGAAAGACTTAGTAGAGCTTTAGGCAACCTTTGGGCACTCCCAAGTGTTAACAAACTCCCAAGCAATGCCAGCCAACCTGTTCTAATGCTGAAGATGCCACAAGCTATAGTTCAGCCCAGATGGAATACTGCAGATTCCATGTTCTTATGCTGCTGGTGGGACACAGTAAATAAAGCTACTACAAGCAATAGAATGGAATGGAATGGAATGGAATAGAATAGAATAGTGGAATAGAATAGAATAGAATAGAATAGGAGTTGAGTGAAATAGAATAGAATAGAATAGTAGAATAGAATATTGGAATAGAATAGTGAAATAGAATAGAATAGAATAGAATTCTTTATTGACCAAGTGACTGGACTCACAAGGAATTTGTCTCCGATGCATATGCTCTCAATGTACTCACAGGCTACAAGTGACATACCACGATCATAACCATAGAATACATCCATCATGTCACAAAGATGTTCATCATGTCATAAAATATATTCATGTCATAAAATACATTCATCATGTCATGAGATACATTTTTGTGATAGGCATAGTACAGTCATAGCAGACTGTTAGCTTAATACAGTTATGATTTTACTAGATAACCTGTGATTCACTGGTTATTGTTTCAGTGATATTTCCTTACCTAAACAAATAAACAAAACAACCACAGGTGGACAAAAAAAACAGTGGGAGCAAGTCCTTAACTTCCTACCAACTTCTCCATTGACTTTATTTGTGGGAAGCTGGTAAGGAGCACAGCTTTACTCATAAAACTGGTTTGAAGATCCCTGTAATTTCATTTCTTTTGGAATCACGAGTCCCGGATTTTGGATGCAAACTTTTTAAGTTATCCCATCTGAGGTATCTTGATTTTAAAAATGGTTGCCTTATGATGCACCATTTTGCCCAATCAAAAATTGCAAACAGAGTTTTAATAGTATATGGTTTTAATGGCCTTGGAATTAAATGAGTGTAATTCAAGGATTTTTGTCATAGGTTAGATTTTGCTCAGAAACATTGTAGAATTCTTGTCATTGACTCTTCACCTCCCCATTTCTTTTCCAAGTAATCGGCTGAAGATGGTGGAGTACAATCAGATGTACAACTATAACTATAACCAGTACTACCAACAGTATCAGAATTACTATGCCCATTGGGGATATGATCAAAACACCGGCAGTTACAGCTACAGCTACCCACAATATGGCTACACACAGAGTACCATGCAGGTGAGAGTAAAAAAGATTTCGAAGCATTATTATTCCTTATATCATGACTAGTCTCAAAGTTGCAGTCCTTATGCTATGCAGGTCCTGTAAAACTTTGTGTTAAGTGCTTCTAATTAAACAATTTTTGTTTCCTTCATAATTTGTAATTCTTACTATTGCAGACATATGAAGAAGTGGGAGAAGATGCATTAGAAGGTAAGATTGCTTATTGTAATTCCTTGCTACAAGTAGAAATTAAGTTTGTTTTTTCTAAACTGACAATTCAAACCAAACCACTTCTGCCCCAGCAGAAAGCTTTGGAAAGATTGAAGTGCTGGATACTCTAGATGTATTCTATTTAAACATATTTGCTAATCCAAGCAAGTATTTGCATATTTAAGTATAGACCTGCGAGTGGAAAGAAAAGTCCAGTCTCTTTAAATTTAATTTGGTCAAAAGTATGGTTTTGATATGCTGTATGTATGTTAGCTCTTTCCTAAGAGTATATTCTAAAAGTTTGAAAAACAAAGTTTTATAGATTTTTGTCCTCTTTCAAATTGATTAAAAAGATCTCAATTTCCTGAGTTAAAGGGCTTGAGATGAATATATGGAGAACAGCCCAATTTTGACAATTGTATCTTTATTTCACAACTTGCTCTATGGTCAGACATTTTATTTACACAGTCTCTTTGCACTAAGTTCAGTGAAGCCTTTCTTAACTGTCCATTTTTGTTTTGTCCAGTTTGGGCAAAACATTGAACCAATGTCAGAGTTCTGGTTTAATTGTAGATTATTCAGAAAGGTTGCATGTACAGGTAAAATTCTGGTTGATATTGGAGCTTATTAGAGCTGTGGTGGCACAGTGATTAGAATGCAGTATTGCAGGCTGATTTTGCCAACTGCCTGCAGTTCAATCCTGACTGGCTCAAGGTTGACTCAACCTTCCATCCTTTGTTTGGTAAAAGGAGGACCCAGATTGTTGGAGGCAATAGGCTGTCTCTGTAAACCACTTAGAAAGGACTGTAAATCACTGTGAAGCAATATATAAGTCTAAGAGCTATTGCAATTAAATCAAGATACAATGCTTGAAACCAAGAAGAATTCTGTATTTCATCATTCTCACAAATGTCTTCCGAAATTCACTCATGTAGGCTTCCTTCCTTTGGCAGATCCAATGCCGCAGACGGATGTGAGCGAAGCCAACAAGCAGTTTATGGAGCAGAGCGAAGAACTCTACGATGCCTTGATAGAATGCCATTGGCAGCCTTTGGACAGTGTGTCTTCAGAGCTCCAAGCTGTGTAATTGCCGTGTTGCTGATGTGCTCCCTCCGAGCCGTGTGCCAGCGGGCCTTGGATTCCTGTCAAGCGCATGGAAGTTGCAGCTGCAAATGGACTCGTCCCTCTCTCTCCTCCAGATTCTTGCGTCAAGGATGCAGTCAGGACAGCTTTGGGTTCTTCCTGGACTCGTGGAGCAGCAGACAGTAGCAGAGGAAGATTGTGGTCACTTTTATTTGAGATGAAATTTGAACTGGGAGACATAGTTTTATTTCTTCTCCCTTCCCAACCACGCCCTTTTGATCCTAAGGCAAGACCTGTTTATCCTAGCCAAGAAGTTCTAATTTATGAACTGAATAAAACAAAAAGATGGGAAATCTTTTTAATTCCAAGTACAATAAAAAAAATATCTTTTACACATTAAGGTGGGGTATCTGGTGTTCTCCATAGAGCAAATAGGATCAGGAGTCAGAAACTGGTTCATGGAACAGTTCCGTGAGCGCTTTCATTTTCTGTGCTGAAAAGAATCTCCTTAGAAATGATTCTGAAGCAAAACTACAGTATGAAAAAGAAACCTGTGAGGGAGCAGATAGAATAAATTGGACAAATGTTTAGCCATTTCTGAAATGGATGCACACTGTACATTTTGAAGCATGTACAGGCTATTTCTGACAAAACAACCAGATTTTCTGTTTTAATATGAAGAGTCTAAGGTAGTCAGAGAAATTTTAATTGTGTACTCCGTAGCTGGATAATATCTTTACTGGGAGTCACTGAAAGGATGCAACTGTGTTTCCTAGGACTTGGAAAACTACTAGTAAGGGTAGAAAAAAGAAAAGAGCAAAAAAAAAGTCCACAAATAAGATCCGATATTTCACTCATGAGCTATGCAGTTCAAAGTCAATCCTATTATGAAGATAATGAACTAAATGCAGTAATTATTGAGTTCCTAGTATCTAATTATAGGTGAATTGGATTGAGATGGGCAACTATATTGAATAAAAATAATCCTGGATTTCAAAGAATAAAAATTGATTCCCTCAGTTTTGAATACACAGATACTGTCTTTTATATTATCTTTGTTATAAGATGCAGAGATGAAGCTTTGAGAAATGCTGGGCCAGTTTTATAAATTGGCATTTTTGGTATCTCTAGGTAGGACTAGAGGCCATGTCAGCCTGAAATCAAGATGTCTTGCTTGTTGCTTTAGAAGTTGAATTGTTAATAGGATGATTCCTACAACTACACTGCGTTTATTGTAGTGACGATTAAAGGAAAATTGCTAAAAGCATATGGGTGTTACCGTCTCCAGTGGATGTCCACCTACCGGTAGTTAATTTCTGCAGGGAAAGAAAAATGCATACATTTACAAAGGGCTTATTTCCAATTTAGAAATTAAGAGAAACTTATCCAAGTCACTAAGTGTTACCGGGTAAGAATAACCTGTAAAAATTGTGCACCTCTGAAATGGAATATCTAAAGTAAATATCTATTGAATTCTTTTTTTTCTTGCATCAGGTAATGCTACATCTGAAAATCAGAGTACATGACTTTTCACGGGATTGTGGATAGGGTGTAGCTCTCAAACATTTGATCCACAGCGAAAACTTGACATTTGATTCATGTCTAATCGAAAAGACTTTGAGATGGGTAGATGGAACATGGAAAATGGTTTTTTTTTTTAAAAAAAAAAAAAAGTCTGCATATTGTCTGCACTTTGGTTACAAATTCTGGTTTTCATGGACACAAAATGGCAGCTTTAGGCAACCACAACAGCCACAAGTGTGCTAAAGAGCCATAGGTATTTTGAATAGGTCCCTAGCATGTATAAGATATCAAGAATCCATTGAATTGGCAGTGCTGGAAACCTGTCCCTGATTTTCAGCAAGGGGCGGTTGAAATGCGTTGCTAAAAGTTTTTATTTCTCTGGGGGGAAATGAAAGAACACGATTTCCAAGCAATTCTGTCAAATATTTTAGAGCTCTTCTGTTTGTACCAACATCCAGTTGGAACAGGTTGGATTGTGTTCTTTCATTTCAACGATAATAATCTATTGTTCAAAATAAGCCTATCCATTCCCGTCCTGCCTGTTTACTCGCTTGAGTTGAAATCTTTCCATAACAACCCGAACGCATGCGCTCTGCTGACCTGGCGCGAATTTGGAGAGAGACTACATTTCCCAAGAGCCCTTTCAGGACTCCCTTGAAAGGAGCCAATCGAAGTGGACGTTAGCAGACGCTATAAAAAGCGACGTCCTCGAGTCCCGCGTTCTTTCCGCGGTCTGGGACCGAGAGGTAGGTCGGTGGGCTTCTGTTTTTCGTAGCTGGGCCAAGCTTCGCCATCCATCGCCATCCTCCTGTTTAATTCGAAGCGACTCCTGCTTAAGCGCTTGATTTCATAGTAAGAGATCCCTTCCATCCCCGGGAAGAAGGAAAACGCAGCCGCCGGAGCTTGGTGCCGATTCTGGGCGCCCCCTTGCAATCTCTCTTCGCGCGCGAGATTTCCTAATCGAGGGGTTGGGGAACGGTGCACCCGTGTTGGTGTCGCTTTGGCGGTGGGAGACTTAAAAGGGGCGCGGACTCCGCCCGTGTCGCCCCCTTCTCGTCCCAGAATCTGCGGGAGCCCCTTGAAGCCGGCAATTTTGACCAAAGGGCTTCTTCTGCCAGGCCTACAGCCAGCCTCCTTTCCTGGCGTTATTCTGGGCGTAACAGAAGTGGTGCAATTATAAAAGATCTTCCTGCAAACTCCCGGGAATTTATACCAGGTTGCTTTAAACTTTCATTTGGGCATTGGTCTCTCTTATTAACGGAGTCCGGGCTGGCTGAGGAATTCTGGGAGTTGAAGTTCACATATCTTTAAAATTGCCATGGTTAAGAAACCCAGTTCTAGAGGCTGGCGATTTATATTGTTTTATCTAGCATTTTAGTATGATTTATGTTGATTGCTTATTTAGCATCTTATGATTATTCCTGAGTGTTGTATCTTACGGTTTATGGTCAATGTATTTTATGAGTATGATCACGATTTGTCACTTGTTGCCTGTATGTACATGCACCCGAAGCCCAAAAAATGTGTCCAATCAGGATTCTGCTATTCTATCTCAACTGTGGTCTCTCTCACACACACACACACACACAGAGTGGAAACACAAACCTAGCAAGCTGTGAGGTAGTTACAATTCACCTCG
>JANHFO010005077.1:59568-75117 GCA_032468095.1 Pareas carinatus
GCTCCGCCGAAATCTCTGCAGCGGGGGAGTCACCCCGCTGCTTGGACTGGAGCGTCCCGGCACCCCGCGGGGGGTGGGGGAAATCGCTCCGCGGGACACCGGAAATGCCCCGCATCCCATGATTCGGAGCGTCCTATAGGCCGAAAAATACGGTATATCTGCTGCTATTATTTGACTATGGAGCCCTTATGAGCTCACAGTTGGTACAGTATAAATACTAGATGTGATCCAAGAAAGGCACACTGCCATTAAGGCCAAGAGCAAGAAGTGGAAGAATCTATTTTTTTCCATCTATGAGTCCATAACCTAAGAAACACACTTTGCAGATATTTCCTTAGTATACTGTCAGTTAATGGAGAGGAGTTACTAACAAAAGCAACTATAAAATTACTTAGGATCTTCATTGAGATTTTTTTAAGTTTTCTTGGCAGGAAAGAAGAGAACAGAATTCCCATGTACTTTCTGTGCCTTCAGCTCATTCTACAAAGTAGATTCATTGCAATGGTTGTAGCTACAAATTGGAACAGAAAACGATGCTGCACTTTGTCTCAGAGTCTTGATTGCATTTATCCACACAACACTTCAGTTACCTTTAACTGGATCGCACACAGTGAAGTATGTCTACACCATCTTAGAAATGCAGGCAGGGACTTAAAAGAAGAAAAGGCATTTAGGTTTGAGAGTATGACCACATAGCTGATTTTTCTAAATCTAATAGTTCAGGGAAACTATAAGGACAGAAAACATTGTACGTTTTCTAAATGTGGCATATAGCCAGCATTTTTTACCTTGAATTCCTGCATCCACATTTGGTAATGTTGTAAGGAAGGCAAAAGGACTTCCAGTAAAATATTTAGGTTAGTTTTATCTATTTCAAGAGACAACACTGGGGTTGCTATACAGTGATCTATGCAAGACTACATAATAAGACCACATAAAGAAGAAGTTTGGCATTTACATCCATCAAGAATTGCAAGTTAATAAATTCAATCAGCAGACACGACTGTTATTACTGAAGACCTGAGCGAATACCCAGAGATGGCAGACATTTGTTTAGTGCAAGCTGTTCTTTTTGAAATACGCCTTCATCTTCTTCCACAACTTTTGTTGCTTTTTAGAAATTGCCACTATCATTTAAATTCTAACGCCATTTATGACATAAGGATGCTATAAATAGGAAACACGAGTGCTTTACACTTTTTCTCCATATTGATAACTGCAGTATACGGAATGCTGTGCAATGCATGATTTCTCTTTGCATCAGGAGTTTAAACAAGATCCTTATGGTACATTATAGACACAATAACAACTTTACAGTGTAAATAGGAAGTATGCCAAGCATACACTTTCTGGCACTACTAGCTGAAGCCTCCCCTTCCTTCCCCCCCACACAATTAATCTCTTCCCTTAGTGATAGACGCCCATCTACTCCATATTTTCTACAGATAGTCTGATCCAGCAATGCTACCAATAATCATTATAGTGCTCGTTTGAGTGCTTTGTCATTCTAAATTTCAGAGGTGAGAAGTTGACGGTTATGATAATTTTAGTACAAGTGTTGTTGGAACACTTTCTGAGTCTCTGAGGGTGTATTTATTCTTTGATAATTTTTCTTTTATAATTGTTTGATCGTTTTTTTAGGTATTCAGTCCAAATGCTGCTCCAAGGTGATACCCTGTCCCAGATATCTTTCTGTCTCTCTTTCAGCCAGCAAAGAGCTGGTGGGTTTCTGTACCACCGACATGGCTCCTGCACAATTTCACTTATTTTGAAATCAATCACATGGTTTGTTACTGTTTTCTGGCCTGTTCTAATTTGCTTAGTTATTGATTTCATAGCTCTTTGTTCTGGATGGGAGAGAAAGGCAAGCATTCATCTCCATACATACTGTCATTTCCTCACTGCCAATGATGAGGGAGACTAGCTAACAGAGTTTTAATTTTTTTTAAAGGACTCTAGTGATATATGAATGTTCATTTCCGAAAGCTCCTAAGGGAACCATTCCAATTGAAGTTTCAAGAGGAACTATTTTTAAAGCAACCCATGCAGGGTCATTGTTCAAATTCTCCCTCCTACTGTCATTATCCGACAGATAGAATCACCTCATCTGTGGTAATGAAAATGTTCGTGCATTTAGAGAAACATTTCTCCATAGACACCCTTTCAACTGAGATCTCCCCTGATGGCTAAAAATAGAGATGTTGTTTTTTCAAACGTATTTAACAGTTCATACAATATAAATAGCGGGATGCCAATTTTATGTCTATGTTTGGAACATAGAAAGTTGCCTCATACTGGCATACAATTAGTCAACACTTGGATTGTCAACACTGGCACCGTTTCAGGCAGGAGTTTTTCCAGTCCTACTTAAAAATGCCAGAGATCAAACCTATGGGGAGACATGTGCTCTATCAGCAGGTTTCAGGGTAATTAAACTTCTCATCACTAATACTTCACGTCTCTTTGGAAGATTTGCAATTTTCTTTTGCAAAATGTAACCTACTTCTTGATTCAGTGGTTGGCAGTGGATCCCAATAATGGAGTTGCTTCCCCCCCGCACCTTCTCCCATTTATTCCAACTCATTATCACCATCAAAAATTCATTCACTTGGATTTTTAATGTATTTTTTTCATTTGGATGTAGGTACAAAAGTGCAAATCTTCCTTCTCTTCCATTGCTTCTGTACTTTTTGATCAAGCTGAATCCTTCAACTGATGGGTTCCAATTATGAGAGGTACTTATTAAAGCATATTTGCCTTTCCATAACAAGAGTTTGAATTTCTCTTGTTTATTTCTCATTCTCTGAGCATTACCTTACTGCTCTCACCTTCATACTGTTCATAACCGAGATTGGAATGTAACCTCTAATGCTGTATTTATCTCAATATCACATAAATTTAAATTTATGATAAAAGATAAATTTAGACATTCTCTGTTGATTTCATTGATGATCTAACATAAACCAAAAAAGTCTCTAGATTGCTTAATTGTTGTCGAATTCACATTTTACATTTTATCTTGTCTAAAGATAAGATAAAAATCCATATTGCATTACACCAAAGTCTAATATTTCCTCATTCTCCACTACTTTTATTAGTATTATTCCAGGAATTAGTGATGTTTTGGTGGTCTTTCATACTTCATTGAACTAGTACCCATACTGTGTTTAAGGATTAGACAATGACCATTATATTTCAAAAACATTTGGAAGACCTGATCTAAACATGTTTTTGTCATTTTAATCATTCTCTGCACTTACTATCACTGGAGGTTTTTAAGAAGAGATTGGACAGCCGTTTGTCTAGCATGGTACAGGTCTCCCGTTTAAGCAGGGGATTGAACTAGAAGACCTCCAAGGTGCCTTCCAACTCTGTGATTCTGCTGGTTTGTGAAATCCTTTTCTGGGATAGAACATCTGTAACTATTTATGCACATTGGCTCGAAAAGGTAGACCATCTTACCTTCCATTTATATAACCAACTCTACCATGGAAAAAGTCTTATTAATTCATATTAAAAATTGAAATTCCTCACTAAGGAAATATCATTGTATGGTTCAAAAATTGTTGCCCTATGATCCATCATTTCACTCAATTAAAGATCATGACAATTAGAGTTTTAGTAGTGTATATATTTTATTCTGATCTGTCCAAGGATAGAAGATTCATTAAGTTTGCATTGACATACAAAAAGACTTAATTTTACAAGCTTCCCTATAACCCTATATTTTAATTAGCACTAGTTTTGCCTACTTTTTCATTGTTTAAGTAGAGGAGGGTTATACATTAGTATTTGAAGTGAATAGCATATAAAACTTTATAGGAAGAAGCTGAACCTCACCCCAGCTCCTTTGGAAAATACCTTATTTTTTGTACTTCAAGCCAAAATATCAAAGAAATGATTAAAGTCTATTTTACTAAGAAGAAAGTAAAGGGACTTTTCTTAACACTGACTTTAGAAGATAACACTGTCACTACAACAAACATTAAGGAGCAAGAGAACCTGGTTGTAGAATTAAACTATTTTGGAAATGACCACCAAAAAATAGAAGTGACTAAGAAATAGCCCAGGCAGCACACAACAGTATAAAAGAAAACTGAGGAATCAGCAAAACAAGGTCAGAAAACAAAAAAAAAAGTATTCTTCCTATCACACCATGATTCTCATAAGTACTCCCTTGCTTAAGAAGTCTGTTACCTTAAGAAAGGAAGAGTCTGCTTCCTCCCTGAAGAGAGTTAAGGAAAGATGAGGTTTACCTTCCTCTATGTTGCCTAGCAAGTTTCCTTATAGTTCTACCTCCCATCCATTAGGGGGGGGGAGGAAATAGAAAGGAAAAGCCACTCAATAATCATGCTGTAGAGACTATTCAAAAGACACCAGGAGAATTATGCCTCCTTTCTATGGATTTTACAGATATAGTTATTTTTATTTCTCTGAATGATATTCCATCCAAACTCAAACCTTTGCAGGCTCTGATAAAATCTGGTGATGGTAGTTGCAGTGTTACAACAACAATTAATAATATTTAAGTGGAGTAAAAAAAAACCTGAATGCAGTACATGATTCATTATAAAAGAAAAAGCAAACTTGTACCCCATTGGGGGAACAATGCTGGGGGGGGACATGAATTTCAGCTTATAGATATCTGCATTATCTATATTCAACCACACCACTTTGCATTATTTTATTTTATTTTTTATTTTTTAGATTTATATACCGCCCTGCTCCCGAAGGACTCATCCCTACCTCACCTTTTGACTCTGCAATCACTAAATATGGATTCTGGCTGTCCAAATGTTTATATGTTTCAAATAATAAAATGCATATTGTATTTCTCCTTTGTACCTAACAAACCATTGAAGAGGAAAGTAGAACTATTTCTGCAGGTTCTTCCTATGCATCGTTTCGCCAATGGCATCTATATGATCTGAGGTCATGTTTCTCAAAGTGTTGGAATTTAGTTTAAATCATAGGAGGGAGGGGTTCTTTCCAGAAGGCAATGAGACAAAGGAGTTTGGAATATTTGGTAGGCAGGAAGAGAACAATTCAGACCCTCCCTAGCGATTAAATCTAAAATTATGGCAGATAATTGCTTTAGTCCGACAAGATTATGTTAGTAGGTCAACAACAATAAAGAAATTACTCAGAACTAACTCCATGTGTCCCTTTTGGTTTTTTAGGCCTGACATTTGGGGGGGTGGTCTGAATGTGTGAAGAGCCAGGAATATTAGAATAACGTTCACTTTCTTTCCTCACACAGCAGGCTGACCAGACTGATCTTTGTAACTTGGTAACATCAATACAACACAAGTTGCATTCAATTGATAGATTTCCTCTCTTGTTTTACCTTGTGGAGGATCTTGTTCATTTACCATATCCCTCATTCTCTCTGTCACACTCATATTTATTTTATCACTTTATTGCCCTGCTCACTTGCTTTTCTAACTTATCTCTTGCTTGCTTGCGTATCTTTTTCACTTGTTCATCTCTCACTTGCCAAAGATTTATATTTCTTGTTTGCTCACTTGTCTGTCTTTCACACTTATTCTATCACATGCCATGCTCTCTCACTCTCTCTCTTGGTTCTGATTAGATGGAGTTGCTGACAAGACCTGTTGGTGGACCTGCTCTTTTAACCAGAAGCTGACTGTCATTTTTTTTAAAGCAAGCTGTGATCTTTTCAGAGGGAAAGGATTTAAATTTGTTGTATTTCTTTAAAAATAGGATGAGAGAGGACAAATATTTAAGGATTGACATATGGACAACCAGAAACTGCAGATTTTGAAGCTATGAAAGTATATGGCACAGGGAATTCTCCCCCAGGATGTTTAGGCTAATGCGACAAGAATGCACAAGCACAAGCTTGCCTATAGAATGGCAGCTTACAGAAAACACACACACACACATACAAAAAATAAAGATTCTGAAAAACTAAAAATCCTCTTAACTCTATTTTGAAATTTAGATTTATGTAATAGCTATTGATAAAGCTAATAGGAAAAGCTTTTAGGGTGGTATAAACTGAATTCTTAAACATTTTTTTGGCATGCCAGTGTAATGTAGAAAATGGTATATATATATATACACACACACACATTGTTCAATGTTCTCGGAGACTACATAAACAGGTCCCTGAACTTTCCTGGCAAGGTTTTTCAGAAGTGGGTTGCCATTGCCTTGTTAGGACTGAGAGGGAGAGGGGGAGAGAATGAATTTGTGGTCACCCAGCTGATTTTGTGCCTTAGGTGGAACTAGAACTCACGGTGTGACAATTTCTAACCTGATGCCTTAACCACTAGGCCAAACTGGTTCTCTAAAAAATACTCCCTGGATGCTTAAAATGTTTTTAAAACTTAGGTCATGCTCTGAACACTGTTATTCATTCTAATGGCTTATCCAATTGTACCAGCAGTTTGTACTTATCATGAGTGAGGAGTGTAAAAGAAACATCTATCACTAAAAACTGCCAATAGAAAAAAAATGGGAAATGAGGGAGAACAAAACCTTAATTCAATGAAAGTACCAATGAAATCAAACAAAGCAAACAAAGCAAACAAAGCAAAGGCCTTTAGCAGTTCTGGCACTAATTCCCCCCCCACATGTAAACTGTCATATATTGTACTGAAAAGAGAGTCTCATGTTATCCCAAAACATTTATCCTTTCCCATCTTTTAATGGTGGTGCATTACAGGTGTTCAATGTTTTGCCACAAAACAATACAGCTTCTAGCAAAGCAACCAACTATCTATTATTCCGCTCCATTTTAATTGAATGTACGTGCCTTTGACTTCAAAGCTACATTTCAGTCATCAGGTCTGGGGGAAATGAAGAACCTTTCATTTAGTGCAACCACCCCACCACCCCGCTGCAAACCTAAAATGATTCCTCTACAAAATAAATACAAATATTATTTATATTTGAAGTGTAAAGAAAGAGTTGCATTAGCTTTCAGGTTTGTTTGTTTTTGTTTGTTTGTTTGTTTGCTCAATTCAGCAATAAGTATGCTTCAGAAAATCTTTGGCACTGAATTTCTTCATTATGTCTGAACCTTTGATCGTGTAACTGGATTTTTCCAGTCCTTCATAATATCAGAGGGGTGCCCTTGGCAAGAATACAATAACAGAAACAACCAGGCAGAATTTAAAGACTGGCATATTTATGCCACAAAACTCAGATATATGGATTATGGATTATGGGTAAAGAAAAGAACTAGGTTAAGATACTGAGAGTCCCCTGTTTTATATATAATCAGTCTGAAGCTCAGAGCATATAAGTAATCAAATTACAGAAGAAGCTGGAATGTTCTGCACCACCATCTCAGACAAAGTCAGGCCTGCCAGATATGAAATACTGCACTGCAGGCTGAAGGAAAGAGCACTTGGATAGACGCCCCCATGATTCATGAAGTTTGTCCCAGGACAACTATTCAGATATCACACTGATGCTCAGTTAATGAAAAACCTACCACATACAGGTGCAAGAATATCCTATAAAGAGATTTACTGAAAGACTCCAGACCATTTTAAAGATTGAGCTGAGCAGCAAAAATGAGAATCTTATAATTGACAATTGGATTGTCCCTGCAGTGTCACAGGCCTTTAAAATCTTGAAGAGGACAAGAAGAGATTGGATTTGGAGTGGGGGGCAGGGTGGGATTCTTAAGTTGCTTTCCCAAATTCCTTTATTGCCATCTCAATATATACTTGTAAAGAAATCTGTGTAAAATATAATTGGTAGTCCATTCGATTAAACAAATTTAAAACAGCCTTTCATCGCCATAACAGATTCAGTCTTCTTGTGTTTCTGTAGCTCTGTGACAATAAAAGCATCAGCAGAAAGCAAGGTTTGAAGATATCCCTTAGGCAATATTTAGAAGTAGATAGAGTACCCCTACACAGTTTCATAAGGGCTCTTTATGGCATAGAAAAGCATCTGATCAAGAAAATAAGATGGAATAGAATATGTGGCTAGAAACAGAGCACATAAGAAATATAAGATTATACCAAAGATAGCATGAGCAGTCTTGTTCAGATAGAACAGTGTCTAGTTTACACTGAGAAGCTATTTTTAAACCTCTCCACAGATGGAACTGAGAACTGCTCATAACATAAATGGATAAAAATCAAGATTTAAATAGTGACTCCTCTTCTCCCAGATCCCAAACAAATTACATAATGGAGAAGAAAAACATCATAGTAGAGAAAGAAGAATCCTTTAGAGCTGATCAATGAAAACTAAGCAAGCTAAGTTGGTCCCAAATGTTGACTGAATATTAAAAGAAAAATGGGAGGTGAACTTGAAAAACCTGGTATAAATGAAAAGGTATAGCTGAAACTCTGTACAGAAGTGTTCAGTGCTACATTCTATATCTATTCATGCTTATGGTGCTCCATGGAAAGCTGTGACATGCATAAAACAAAGAAAACAGCAGACCAAGGACAACCCAGATGTCCTTCAAGAAACAGTAAGGCTACCTACTTATCCTTCATTACATTTGCACATTTTTCAAGTTACTAGTGCTGGCCCTTATGCCATGGAAGCACTGAGATATTGTCTCCATAACTTCCAGATAGGAGTTATCAACATAGCTTCCCCCAAAAGCTCATCAGTAGGGATGTAAAAGAAATTCACCACAAATAGATATATAACAGCTCTTGTTCTATGGTCAAAAAGCCCAGAGATTATGACTGGGAAATGTGTCCCTTCCTCACCCTCCCCAGCATGAACTGTAGCTCCTTGTTTCCCTTTAATGTGCCTAATTCTTTGCTATCCTGTCCACTCTTAAGTTTGCTACACTTTTCCTGTTCTCCACCTGCCCTAAGCTTCTCCCATTGGCCACCCACTGTGCTTGCTCCATATCTCCCTTCTTTTCCATTACACATGAGTAAACCTACTTCCATCCATAGTGCACATGCTTGGCCTTTTATCTTCCTCCCTTCCTCCCTCCCTCACTCACTCCCTCCCTCCCAACATCCAGACCAAATCTTCAGCTTATCCACACCAAAAAGTGCACATCCTCTCTTATTCATCCCTCACCCCATTTTAGAACATATAATTATATATACAATTTTGTCACCTCTCTGAAGTAAAACTGATGCCATAAAGGGAAACAGAAGCTGTGACATGTGGCACCTTCTATCAGCATTGCACTCTTTTTTCAATGCCAATCAAGAAACTTATTCACTCAACAGCTTTGATTACTTTTGATTTGCTGCAATATATGTGTGGGGGGACAGAGAACAAGAGAGATTTGTTACAATTATTGAATGCTGAACTACTTCAAAAAAGCATTTATACTAGACCTAATACCGTACGTGATTGTGGAGGGAGGTTAAACAACACCCTATTCTTAGAATGTATTCTTGTGTGGAGGTTATAGTGGTATTTATGTCACACATTTTCTGAGCTGCCCCGTTATATCAAATATGGTGTCCTGAAAGGCCCTCTTCGTGTTAATCACTCAGGCTGCTCTTTGGAGGGAAATGCATTTTTGATGGCTGATAATTCCTAAAAAATTGCTAAAAAGATTGACACATTTTCTTCAAATATAATGACTTAGGAAACTCAGGGTTTATATAGGATAAGATAGATCATCTTCATGCTAAACAATTATTACCTGTGTATTTAGTATTCTAGTTCTATTCATATATTTTGATGTACTTTGTATTGTATAAAACTTTGATCTACAATCATAAATAAGTTTTTGCACTGAATTTCTATTTTGTTTTGCTATGACCCATGATGACTACAAACTAAAATATATTAACTTGACTGCAGCATAAAGGACGGCATGGCTGATGGAAGAAAATCTTCTAACTAGACACAAACAATTTGTAATAAATTAGGAGGCAGGAGAAATGCTTGTTCCTTTCTCCAAAGAATTATTTAAATTTGTCCCCAAGACAACATAATTAGGGAAAGTGACCTGAGGGAACAAATGGCAGAGAACATTTTTTGCTTAATCTCATAAATCATGGTAATCAAATTAGATCCTCTCAAACTGAGTAACACTTAATCCAAATTCTCCTACTCTGTCAATTTAAACCTTTAATGTGAACTTGTATTACAGGAAAGCAAATAATAGGATACACACAAACATACACACAAAGGAAATTATGTTCAGTCTCTTGTTGTTTCTATACCTCATATCAGTTCTTCTCTCCCAAGTTAGAACTGAAATGATGGGTCAAGTCATCATGACATTTTTTCAAATCAAATGGTTTCTCCCCCCCTCCCTTCAATATTCAATTTTCATTAAAGACAATGTGAGCTCAGGAGCAAATAGATCCCTCCATTTTCAGGAGAAATGTTTTAATGCTTCAAATGTAATTATGGGATGGGGTGTGCATCTCAGTCTAAGTGCAGCAGTCTTATCCAAAGCGCAGGTGCCTAAGTGCAATTTGTGGCTTTCAACATTTCTAATGTTAAAATCTGCTACAAGCCTTTAAATACAACATGTGTAAATTCAAACATGGGAGAAAATGTTTCAGTTCTGCAAGCTCTGTAAATCTCATGCGCATCCTACAAAAATATCAACGATTGCCTCAAACCATGGAGGCTTCTCCAGAGAGCTTTATGGCTTTAGTTTAGGAAGTGATAATGGCCTATATATGGTTAGAAGGGCTCTGCAAAGCATTCAAAACAGTGCTTCACAAAATGCATTGGAATGCACAATGGCCCCAAGCTTCCTTCCTCAAAGTGCTTTCCCTAGAACAGTGTTTCTCAACCTTGGTAACTTTAAAACTTATGGACTTCAACTCCCAGGATTTCCCAGACAGCATGTTGAATAATACTGCCCTAGAAGGCTGATATACTGTAGCTGCTTTGAAGGACTTTCTAGGTCATCACCATATGCCTATGCATGTTCAGACAGCACTTTGGCTGGGAAAGTTGATATGTGAGGCCACTTTGGGCTACTTAGTTCTAATTTCTATTGCCAATTCTTCTGGCAGGTAATCGGTAGAGGAAAAGGATTTCCAGAAAACTCCATGCTGGGAAGATCAGGAATCATGCATTTCTGTGAGGATCAAGAAACTTCTGAATTAACCAACCCTTCATCTTATTTTTTTCTGATTACTTCTGCATCATTCTAAAGCACTTTATATATTAAAGAGGTGTGCTGTAACTTGCTTTCACAAAATTATTACAGCCTCAGCAGATTGGGCTTTTTGATATACTGTAGATCTAGTTTCAAAGAAGATTCCCTCCTTCTTAATGGACTTGATCATTTGAATAAATTTTGATTCAAGGCAGCAATGCCTTCCTGGAAACACCTATCTCCTTCTCAGACTAAATTTGGAAACAAGTTGGCTAATGGTTATTTGATGGACTGGTTATCCTCAATAGTGTCTGCCTGACAAGTAAGAAATGGCAAAATGGGTGCATTCTGGATCCCATCAATTAAACAATATCGTCTTTTTGAACCTAAGGAGTGTGCCTTCTGTATTGTGATGCCTGCCGTCTTCAATAGCATCTTCCCAGAGATCCATAGGCTCTCATCCTGAGGGTGTTTCATAAGTCTTGGAAAGCCTGGATTTGCTTCCAAACCTGAGGATTGGATGGTTGCTAGACCCTGTCTGGTTTTGGAGCATTTTGTTGTTCTGCTTGAAGGAAGTTGTATGCTCTGTTATTCCAAATGTTCGCGACCTTTTTTTGTTTTTCATGGCATGTAAGTCACACATGGATGAATTTAAATAGATGATAGATGGTAGAGATATAAGATAGGGAGGAAGGGAGAGAGAGAGAAAGAGAGAGAGAGAGAGAGGTGAGATGGGGAGGGAGGGAGGAAGAGAGGGGGTGAGATGGAGAGGGAGAGATACATTAAAAGATTGGACTGAGTCCTACCAGAGAGATTTTTTCCACACTCAGTGAGAGGACTGAAAGGCAGGTAGCTTCCTCACAGGGGGCTGCTCTTTTACTTTATTACTTCCCTTGCAGAATCTGGCCTTCTTGGCCTGGACAAAGAGCACGCCACCCCTTGTTGAAAGTAAATCATCCTCCTCTTGCCATCAAGCCAGGCAGCTGACAATGTCTGGGCCAGGAGACTTGGATGCCCTGGTCACCTCCTTCTTTCTGCAACACAATCCTTAAATGAGGAAGTGGAAAAACTGGCTACTCTTCTCCATTTATTTTGAACTTAGCAAGGAATGTACCTATGTAGCCACCCCAGTTAGAATATTGGATATCAGTATTTTTTGGCAGGAATGCTTTTTTAAAAACAAGAGATCTTTAATTCTGGAATTTTGAAACCATAACCTACAGGTATTGCAGAAAAACACACAAATCAAGATGCTAGTGAGTCTGGGTATGTATGCTTGTGTAATTCTATTTTTACATTAAAATTCCAGAATTATGCCAGTGAAAATACCAATATATTGCTGGTTAGAAACTCATAATTTTTAATAACCTTTTGTATCAGAAATGCTCCAGGGGTAAAATTGAGGCCTTTTGCCAAGGCAAATGTTGAGAATACACAGGGGTGGGGAATTATGCTAAGTTAAAACTGCTTTTAGGCTCACAAACAACCAATTTTATTCCATTCTATATTTTTTCCATTGGAATTTCAGAGGTGCAAAATACCAAAGTTCTACAGATGATACACTACAAAGTTCTTTTTTTTAATGACAAAAATGTACTTATGAGTAGACGCACTACTCCTACATTGGCACAGAAAAATGTGCTTTGAACATAGAAGAGAAGAAAAGGAAGGTTCAGAACTTGGTTCAAAGATGCAGCTGAAATTTTTATATTTTTAAAAAAGATGAAAACAAAGCCTTTACAGATGTGTGCATTTATTCTGAGGATATTCTGGAGAAGTACAATGAACATTTTTGCTGTTCACTGTTCTCTGCTCCAAGCACTATGGATCTGCTGCATCTTTGGAAACCTGCATGGATAATTCAGCTTTTTTCTGCTTAAATGTATTCTCTTCATTCACACAGGAAAAAATGAGTTGATGACCAAAGGATCTGGAAACATCATCTGGACACTTCATGAATCAAGCATCATACCAGAAAAATACTGACTGTTAAAAGGTCCATCCACAAGCAGCCTGACTCGAGATTCAGGATGCCTGACATTAATGACAAAATGAGCATCTGAGAGACTGATGCTGAATTCAGACCAATGCTGCTTTTTCATTTGATTGATTCTTAACAGGTATTGCATTTTAATGTTGCATTGATGTAAGTCATTCTCTTTTTTATGTGTCACTGTGATAGGTGACATCTATCTCTTGTAAATACATAAATAAGAAATAGCTCTATATTCAAGAAGGCTAGAGGTTTAGAGTAACTGGTTTGACAAAAACTGGGACTCATATGGAGAAGCGTCCCAATACAATCACCACCCTACTATCTTTTGCACTGAATCACATCTGTGTCAATAACTGAGGCCTTCTTCAATTATGATCCCTTACATGTGGAGTAGCTCCCATAGAGAAACCAGATGAGATGTTCCTTTCTCTTATGAAAATAGGTAGAAACTGTTGTTTATTTACATAGATATTGCAACAAATCAATGGGGAGGACAAGTCCTGTCTGCAATTCCAAAGAAATTGTGCCCAGCTAAACTAGTTTCTTACCATCAACCTGTCTTAACAGCTTAGGTTTCAGAAGCCCTTTAAAGGTCGCTGCAGAGTGGACTGTTGGAAAGAGATAATCTGACCTTCCTGCTTCAATGTTTGTAAGTAGTATCTCTTGCTGGATCTTCAGCACAATCTCCAGTTTTATAGAATGTGAAGGATAACAAAGTCAACTTTCCTGTTATTTTGACAAATCAGGTAAAAGTGTTCCTTAACAATATCTGTGTGTTTGTTTGTTTATGTATTTATCAACCAATCAAAATTGTATAGCCATCCATCTCACAAAAGAAGTGACTCTATAGCGTACAACAAAAGGCAATATCATGGGTCTATCAGCAAATCAAAATGTCCCAAGTGCGTTTTCTCCAAAAGGCAACTGGACCTTCTTGAGGCTTTTTTCCTTTCAAAAGTCAGTTAGAACTGAAGACGTTTCTTGGATGAGAAGGGGAAAAAAACAAGAAATCCCAATTGCCTTTTGGGAAAAACACCTTTAGGAAAACCATGATATGGATGATTGAGAAGCTCCATAGACATTCAGCAAATCAAAAATTATCTAGCAGATGAACATTTCTTCCTGACAATCTTTGGTTGAATAATAATAGTAAATTAGTTTTTCCAAGTTGGGCCACTGGGCTATATTGAAAGACCTCTCTTTTTTTTATTTGAACCACATTCTCCAATGGTTGGAGATTTTTTTATTTTTTTTTCAATCAATTATCAGTTTATTTAATTTATATTTCATTTATACATTTTTCCAACTTTACCAAATTATACAATTTACATTTTATTCTTTTTTTTTGAAAGACAGTCTTTACTTTGTTTCAGAAGCATTTTCAAATGAACAACAAACAATTTCTTTCGTTTGGAACAAACAATCCCTACTGCATTGCAAAAAACCTTGACTATGCTGCAAAAGATTTAGTTTCACCAGCCTGTGCACTGATTTGTACAGTATGCTTAATTTGATATAATTTCATTTGGGAAAAATGTTTAATTTTTTTTTAAAGAATCAGTACATAATCTGGAAGAGCTTAAAACTGGAGAAACAGAACGAACTAGCAAGAAAGAAAATAATGACTTATTAGCTAAGAAAATAGGAACACCTAAAAAAAAGTCAGACATGTGTAATAATAATATTATTCTCATTACTCTGAAAAGTATATTTGAGGGAAGGAATTTATTAGCTGTGTAGAATCCATAATTTATTTTTATTTATTTTTTTTAGTGACAAAATGCCTGATTTGTTTATTTACGATTTATAAAAATTCACAATATCTTCATAAATTGAAAAAGAAAGAATTTGAGCCTAAACTGATTTAAAAACAAGAAATTGCAAAGTTGTGAGTCGACCATGTTCCTGGTGGCGAATTTGGCTTGGCTCCATCTTTCTTTTTCCTTCTCAACAATGCTTTACTTGACTTACGCTCTGTCTTGTCTTCCTTTATCTATCGGGTTACTCTGGTTTAGGTACTAAATTAATCTTTTTCCTTTCTATCTTTCTTTCTTTCTTTCCTTTCTTTTTTTTCCTTTCCTCTTTTATTTTTATTTTTAGAACTCCTTCTAAGATTTCCCTTTTATTTATCTCCGGGACTTCACTTTGTTTCCAACTATTTATAGAAGTTTAGCCATGACCTATAATACATTGATTCTTCTTTGCTTTTAAGTTTCAGAGACAAGCAATTCATTTCTGCGCATTCTAAGATTTTAACAATAATCTCTTCTTCATTGAGTAACGTTTCCTCTTTCCAATGACGAGCTAAGGTGATTTGTGCGGCCGTCAAGATGTGTATAATCAAGTACCTATTTTGTTTTTTCATCCCCCCCCCAATCATACCTAATAAATAAATTTCGGGCTGCATTCCGACTTTTTCTCCTGTCATTTGCATAAGCCAATTTCTTATTTTATTCCAATGTTCTCTAACCTAGGGAATCCCTCTTGCGCCTGCACCCCCTCCCCCGGCGCTCCC